>BQNB010038012.1:0-49039 GCA_026074375.1 Tanacetum coccineum | reverse complement strand
CAATATACAAGAATTACAACTGGAAAACCCTAAATGCACCCTAAATGGATCATATGACCCGTTTACTCGTTTTCACCTATTTTATATCCAAACCATCTACGGATTTTTGCTAATAACACTTAATATAATCCTTGTGAACATTTATCTATCATTAAATTGGCAATATACAAGAATTATAAGCCTGAAAACCCTAATGAAACCCTAACGAGCTCTACTTGAACCCGCGGCATATTTCATTTATTTTCGACCCATTTTAAACCAAACCACTTACCAACTCTTGATTATAATCCTTAATATATGTCATAGGATTAGTAACTAATCATTTTTAACCAAGGATACATGAATTATAAGCTTGAAAACATGAGAAAACCCTAATCAAACCAAAATAGACCCGCAACCCATTTTGCTTCAAATTTGACCCATTTTCCTTCAAATTTGACCCATTTAATCACCAACCATGTGCAAAGAAGCTCCATGACAAGAACTGTAATCCTTATAGCAGCTTACTAAGCTCCTTGTACCTTTGCTTTGTCTCAAATTAAGCCACATCTCCCTCCTTCTAGCCATAACAGCCACGGCAAGCAACAACACCATCCACCACTTCAATCTACATTCCTAGACTCCACAACTCACTCCATAGCTTCAACACTTCATGTACTAGACCCTCCAAGTGTCCAACATCAGATCATAGAAGAAACCTTAAGCCCTAAGTGTTTTCAACTATAAATAGAACCCTAAATCTCTCATTTTTACTCATCCCCCACATCTTCTTCTATAACCCATCAATGGAAGCAATCCTTTGCTCCACAAGATCCTAGTATCATCTAAGAACATCATTCAAGCAAAGCTTTGAATATTTGAAGCCCCAGGAACAAGATACAAGGCGTACGAGTGGAAATACTACCCGAAATGACCCATTTCCACCATTTTTGCTCCTTGAAGCTCAAACCCAGGTTCTGGATGTTCTACTTCTGCTCCTACACTCTTATAATGTTCATATGATCCTAAATAAACTCTTGTTAAAGTTTCATAACTCAATTCATGCTCATTTTCCGTTTTGATCCAAAACCGTACACCCGAAACCCTAATTTTATGTTTTTCTTAAAACTAAATGTTATAATGGTTAAATATTGTTATAATCTATCCTAGCATGCTTAAATAATGTTAAAATAACCACTTTATTGATTATTGAAGGAATTTGAACTTAAAACCCGCGCGTTTACGTTTTAAAACCCTAATTCGACCCGTTTTGCTTCCTAGCTTAACGAATCGTTATTTTAAACTTTCATTATGTTAAACCTTCATATTTTAGTTTATTATAACCTATATATATCTTTTGAAATGTTAAAATAAGCTTGGCAATTTGGTCATGTTTTGTAATTATAATCCATGCAAGGGGTATATATCGTAACTTTAGGAAACTTATAACAAAAAGGGCTGAAAATGTCATTTTATCAAAGTTATAACTATAGGGGTCTATTATGTCACTTTCCAAAGTGAAAGGTTTACTTGGTATATCTTTTAAACTTGAAGGACCAAACTCGTAAAAGTGCAAACTCCAAGGGTATATTTTGCTACTTTTCATTCTTAAGGGTCTAAAATGTAACATTTCGAAAAAGTATAAAATCATGTTTAAAACCTTACAAGACATAACTTTAATTAACGCTTCTCGTGCTTAACATCTCCAGATATTGATCAAAATGCTAAAAACCGATTATATCGTATCACAATACTAGGGAGCTTCATATTAAAGAGTTCATCTTGGTATTACGTTCTGACTGAGTTGTTGGTTTACGATTTAAAGTGCCCTATCTCCTCAAACGTTTACTGAATGACTTATGAATTATGATGGCCCGAACGGTGATACAATAATTCTAAACTCTTCAATCAAACTCATAACTCTTAGAACCAAAGTTCTAAAGTAGAATCTTTCTAAGACTTGACATATTTACTCAGGTTGCGTGATGTGGCTATTTACTATCATTTTGCTATATCAACCTTCCCTGGTTAAGATTGTGATAAGGTCGTCAGCTTTCATTCTGAAATATTTATTGCATCTACCTATCAGGTGAAGTTCATAACCTTGCCTTTACTTATTTTACATGTTTTATAAACCCGCGAGGGGGATACATGCTTGTTACAAACTCTTTTACATACTCGTTTATCTTATAACAATGTGATTACTTTTCAAGGACTTAGTGAGTTCATAGCCTCGCATTTTAATCTTTTCATAAACCCGTGAGGGGGATACCTGCTATAAATTACGAATACAAGTGTTTTCCAAATTACATGCTATCCTGACATATCATTACAATTGCTGTCTAAGTTATCTATCCTACAAGTCGTTAAATTTGACTTCAAGTCGTTAAATTGACTTTGGGATGTTAATATGTTGATATTATGAGCTCTTCAAGTCGTTAAATTGACTTTGGATGATAATGTGTTAGTGTCATAAATCCTACAAGTCGTTAAATTTGACTTCAAGTCGTTAAATTGACTTTGGATGATAATGTGTTAGTGTCATAAATCCTACAAGTCGTTAAATTTGACTTCAAGTCGTTAAATTGACTTTAGATATTAATGTGTTAATATTATAGATCCTACAAGTGGTTAAATTGACTTCAATTCGTTAAATTGACTTTGAGATGTTAATATGTTGATATTATGAGCTCTTCAAGTCATTAAATTGACTTTTGATGATAATGTGTTAGTGCGATGTGCTTAGACAAGGAACAAAACCAGACAAGACCAATCAGACCAAACAAGACGATAACGCAATAGTACACCGTTACTATGATAATTGTATTCGTTGCAATCATTACTAATAACGGGTATATAATAACGTGACCCAAGATTATAACAATACTGATTCGCGGTTAAGCACACACTTATATAGCAACCCTAATACAGATCCTAACCGAATGCCCTTGACCAAGGCAAAAGGGTATCAGCGCCATGGTTATAGAGAACAAGGTCAAAACCTTAACTATAACCACATTTCTTTTCTAGCCATCAAAGTCCTCTATGCCACTACATTCTGGGACAAGTATGTAAATTATACAAATCTATATACTATTACATAAATAAACTATGTATATTTATGACGGGTTGTTAACATAACGATGTCCTTTTCTGACCGCTCCTACTCCGATATTGAGGATGCGTTTTCCCTATGAATATTTTTAACTATACTCTTGGTTTCACCGATATTTCCCAACTTCATCAGGAAGCAGTTCATTAAACTCTTCGGAAAACTCTACAGAGTAATATGATCTCAACAGTATTCCATAATTCTATAATAATCCCGTGTTTTAAGGACTACAAGCATTTTATGCAAGGAATCACCTATTTCATCACCAGATCCTATTACTTCATCAACAACACCAGCTATTTGGCTCCATCTTCGATATTACCACCATCATTACTATTTGATCCTCGATATTTCTTTGTTCCTGAAGAACTATTACCACCTAAGAAGCGAATCTGTTCCTCATCTTCTTCCTCAACTACGTTATCTAATTCATCTCGGAATCAAACTTGTAATTTGGTATCACTATCTTCCTTAGTTTATACTCCTACCCCTCCTTAGGTATTTGAAATAGAAAAATGTTCAGATAAGATGTATCTGAAACATCATGAGAAACAAGTCGAAGATATCTTGAATTATTTAGACGAACTCTATCTTCACCGCATTGAGAGAATGGAAGAAGGACGTATAAATGGTAACGAACAGAAGACTGAACTCAAGGAAATCCGTACTCAGATTATCAAACTTCAAAAGAAGCATTTTTAGGGCAAAAGGATAGATTTGCCTTCCTTACTACAGAAAATATTTTTTTTTTTTTTTTATTTCGATCTTGAACAAATCATTGAGAAAATCCAAGCTCGTTACCAAACAGATCAGGAGGATCCTTAGGATGTCATCTACCGCTTAAATCAACAACTTAGAATAGGCTTATAACTTTATCCTATCCAAGGATGTGTGTATAAATAAAAACGCTTGTCAAATCTTGACTATGTATAGTAAAAAGGCAAGTTATTTATAAAGGCAATCCCGTTTTGTATCTTATTGTTTCCAACTTATCGCTCTTTCATCATCATTTCCACCAATTGCATCATTATCTCCGTCTTCATGAATCATACCATAACCCCTAAGTGCTTAAAATTCAAAAATAAGCATTTCTCTTTAAGCATTTTAAGCATCACATTTTCTTTTAAGTATTACCTTTCAAAACTTGTGATGTCATTCTTACTACGCGTTATCTTGTGTTGATAGAATGCCTCCCAAAAGGACGTCAACATCTGAAACACCAGCCATAACTTTAGCTGCCATCCGGCAACTAATTAATGATGGCATTTCCTCAGCTCTGAAAGCACAAGCTGCATCAATGGCAAGTGCTAGTAATCCTAATAAGAACACCGGGACAAGCGGAACTCCAGTAGCAAGAAAAGGAATCAACGATCACAAAAGAAAGTTGTTTGAAAAGATAGAGAAACACCGACAAACAACAACAATTATCCCAAACACAACAACAAACAATCGCAATAACAACAACTACCAAGACAACAACAACAAAAACAGCCATAACAATGATTACCACCAATAACAGAATAGAAGAAAAGAAACTGTTAGGACTTATCCTGCAAAATATTACCATGAAAACCGCCCTTTGTGTATAAGATGCACCGCTGCGATCATCAGAGTTCGCACGTCAAGTGTCGAAATTGCAACAAGGTGGGTCATCTGACCAGGAACTGCAGAAGCAAAGGACCAGCCACGGGAAGCAACCTGCTATCAGTGTCTGTAACTTGTCATGCCTGTGGAGAGAAAGGGCATTACAAAAGTCAGTGCTCATCAAAAACAGACAACGGTACTTCTCACGTTTCTAAGAAAAGCTTATGTGACGAATCCCTCATCATTCCAAAGAAAGAAATTTGGCTTGATGATAAACTTAACTATATGGAAGAATCAGTGGAGATATGTGATCAGAGAAATCAAGCAACTAAGACAAGATGCATCCCTATAGTTCAAAGTAAGATGGAACTCTGAACTACATGGGAATGTGAAATCAATTCGTGCTAAATATCCACATCTATTTTCCAACATCACTCAATCTCTCAACTAAATCTCGAGACATGTACCATAAGTATCAACTCTTTTTCATATGTAAAGTTCGTATATCCATGAAATAAAAGTAATAATTCTGTTACATCTTGTTATCTGGTGATATCAAAACTCGACATTGTTTGTCAATTCTATCATACTCTCCTCGTATCTTTGCAACATAAATTTTCATCCTCGATTATATACGTCCCATAAATCAACATCTCAATATTATCTAACCATTCATGATCATTTTCTACACATTACCACATCATGTTTTTATGCTTAGGTAAGACGATTTATGATCATCTTATTGAAATGAATTAGAACGCTTCTTTATTTGAATAAGGAAATTATAAACCCTGAACTAAAATTTATAAATTCTCAGTTACAAGGAAGTTGGACGCTTGAGTGTTTTTTGTAATTGCTAATTATAAATAAAGTAGCTAAGTTATATAACATATGTACAAACAAGTTTCTTTCAATCCGTTTGTACAAATACTTTCCTTTTCTTCACTTAAACATTATCATTATTACCTTCATCATCCATTCATTTCAAAAATCTATATCTCCACTGATTAGCAACACACTTACAAATCAAATCATTCCTTAACATCCACTCATCTACCATATCTTCGTATACTAAATTCTCTGTTTATACTTCTGCAACATAAATAACAAGAACCACACAAATCTATCAATGTCAAATGATATCAATACCACTAGGTATGAAAATTTTGACAAAACTTGTGGAAAAAAATTTTAAGCAAAAAAATTTTATTCTAATTTGATGTTTAACTTTTAAAAGGTTAATGAATAACGATTCCTTACGATCTGAGTAGCGCAACGTATTCCATCCACCCAGATTCTACCAGAATCTAGAGAAATTCTATTGACTGTCACCAAGAGGTATGATCATGAAAATAATAGACTGTGAACAGGAGGTAATTAAATTATGGTGCGTAACATAATTATAAATGCATCACACACGTGAACTTGTAACCTTGATTAGCCTAACTTAAATTCATTCAATTCAACTTTAAATTAAATCTCGAGACGAGATTTCTGTAAGGGGTGGAGACTATAACAACCCAAGAATTTTCATCAACCTATTTTACTATTGTCACACAATTGTCAGAGAAAATTTTTGCTTTATTATATTACTTGTATTGACAAAATATCTCAATATATTATATAAACTTGCATAACTAGAGTAGACTATATACGCAACCTATCTATGGCAATCTTGTCTTCAATAGTCAAGCAAACATCATAACATGTCATCTATATCATCATATTCCTTTTTACAAGGTACATATTCCATAATGTAACTAATTCGCAACGTTATATCAAAACGGGCTTTAAACCGTTATCGGATGCCTCTAAACCCTAATTCCATGAAGGGTTAATATCTAAAGTAAATATACAAGATACTAAAGCATATGTACAAGTAATATAACATCTCATATGAATATACATTCTATCCAAAGAAAGGTACATAGTTCCTTAAAAGCTTCGATATATTCAAGTATTAAGCCATGATCTTCTAAAATAGCCTTTTACTCTCTTGTTTTCATCCCAGTTCTTCAATATCAACTTATGTACAAGCTACTATACTCATTTTACAATATATGAACCCTAATTATTTCATTCATAAGCTTTCATACCTCTTTTTGCATTCAAAACCCTAATTCAAAACCCTAAACCCTAAAACCCGCCTATTTCTAAACCCTACTTCGTGTTCGTCGTTTTATCCATTGATAAACTAAACCAATACTTAAATAAATTATAAATAACATAAAATACACATCTCAATCCTAAATCCATTATCATTTCATCATCAACTTCAATTAATATAGAGAAAACGAATACAGAAACCCTAATTTGCCCAAATTGTGATTTTGACCCGTTATATTCATTTTCTACCCATTTTAACCCAAACCACCTATCAAATTTTGATTATAATCCTTAATATATGTCTTAGGATCAGTAACCTATCATTCTTAATCAAATGAATACGAATTACAAGCTAGAAAACTCAATCCGAGCCCTTATGAGCCCTACTTGAACCCGTGAACCCTTTTCTTGCAAAATGACCCATTTCAAAGCCTTTCTTTGCAATCAAGCACCTCCATGACTAAGCTACTTCATTCCTAAGCAGCTTACAAGCACCTCCCTTCATTCTTTATGAATAAAATGAGCACATGGTCACTTGTATCTTCTTGTTTCTTCTAGTTCTAGCCGTGGCATGCAAGGAGATAAACAACACATCAAAGCTAGTTTTCTAGCTTATACACCACATCTAATAGCTTCTACACATCATATACTAGCCCCTACATGTTTCAAGACTAGATCTTATAAGTTTTCTACTCTTGATCTCAAAATAGTATAAATAGGGTCCTTGTGTGTTCATTCCAATTCGCACCACACCTCCTCCTCTATAACCCTTATAGGCAGCAATCCTTTGCTCCCTTATGATCCTAGGATCATTAAAGAAGTTCAAGAAGCAAATCCCTAAAGAATTGAAGCCTCGGAGTGAAGATACAAGGCGTACGAGTGGAAATAATACCCCGAATGACCCCAATACCACCATTTTTGCTCCTTGAAGCTCAAACCTAGTTTTGAATTTCTACTTCTGCTAATACACCCTTATAATGTTCATATGATCATAAATAAACTCTGTTTTTTTTTTTTTTAAAAGTTTCTAACCCAATTCATGCTCATTTCTCCATTGTTAATCCAAAACGTACAACCGTAACCGTTAATTTTATGTTTTTCTTAAAACTAAATGTTATAATGATTAAATATTATTATAATCCATCCTAGCATGCTTAACTAATGTTAAAATAACCACTTTATTGATTAATGAAGGAATTTGAACTTAAAACTCCCGCACGTTTACGTTTTGAACCCTCATTCGACCCCCGTTTGCTTCCTAGCTTAACGAATCGTTATTTTAAACTTTCATTATAATAAAACTTCATATTTTACTTTAATATAACCTATAATAACTTTTTACATGTTAAAATAAGGTTGCATGGCAATTATGGACTGTTTTTGAAATATTATCCATGCAAGGGGGTATTATCGTAACTTTCTAAACTTATAACTAAGGGGCTGAATATGTCATTTTATCAAAGTTATAACTATAGGGGTATATTATGTCACTTTTCAAAGTCCAAGGATTACTTGGTATATCTTTCAAAGTTGAAGGACCAAAGTCATAAAAATGCAAACCCTAGGGGTCTACTTGGAATTTCCAACCTAGGTCTAAAAGTACATTTTAAAAAAAGTATAAAACACATTCAAACATTACAAGACATAACTTTTAAATAACGACTTGACGTGCTTAACCATTCCAGATATTGAATAAAACGCTTAAAACCGATCATCCGGAAGCTATATTGTACCACAATACTAGGGAGCTTCATATTAAGAGGTTTCATCTTGGTATTACGTTCTGACTGAGTTGTTAGGTTTACGATTTAAAGTGCCCTAGCTCCTCAAACGTTTACTGAATGACTTCTGAATTATGATGGCCCGAACGGTGATACAATAATTCCAAACTCTTCAATCAAACTCATAACTCTTAAAACTAAAGTTTTAGAGTACAATCTTCCTAAGACTCAACATATTTACTCAGGTTGCGTGACGTGGCTATTTACTATCATTTTGCTATATCAACCTTCCCCAGTTAAGATTGTGATAAGGTCGTCAGCTTTCATTTTGGAATATTTATTACATCTACCTATTAGGTGAAGTTCATAACCTCGCCTTTACTTATTTACATGTTTTATAAACCCGCGAGGGGGATACATGCTTGTTACAAACTCTTTTACATACTCATTTATCTTATAACAATGTGATTACTTTTCAAAGACTTAATGAATTCATAATCTCACATATCTTATAAACCCGTGACACCTACTATAAAATCATGAATGCAAGTGTTATGCTAAACTATATGCTATCCTGATATATTATTGCCTAGGTACATGGAAATATCTATTTGGGTAGTATCTCCCAATATCTCTTTAGTATCTCTTTGGGTAATATCTCCCAGTATCTCTTTGGGTAATATCTCCCAATATCTCTTTGGGTAATATCTCCCAATGTCTCTTTGGGTAGTATCTCCCAATATCTCTTTATCTCTTTATGTGATTCATGAGTTTAGGGTGATAATACTGTTCACTATGACAATAATGTTCTTCATAACGATTATTCCTGCAATGCCAATATTTCCATTATAACTTGTATTCAACTATTACATTTCAAACCTATGAATTTCACTCAACCTTTGTGTTGACCCTTTTTAGCATGTTTATCTCAGGTAATTGAGCAAGTTGCGGTACGGAGTGGCATGGACTCGAAGATGGCTGAACTGTTATCATTCAAACATAATGTTTTAGATTTTAGGACCTGCATTTTGTAAAAACTCTGATTATAATGAATGATAACTAAATTTTTCCAACAATGTCTCTTTTAAAGTTGTTTTCTATGATTATGATTGTTGTATCCATGAAGTAATACCCCAGATTAGCTTCCGCTGCTATATTGTAAAAATGGGGGTGTTACAGATTGGTATCAGCGCATTGTTAGTAAAGAACAAGGTCAAAACCTAACTATAACCAACATTTCTTTTCTAGCCATCAAAGTCATCCGTGCCCACTACATTCTGGAACAAGAATGTAAAATAACATATCTATTATACTATTTACAAAAATAACATTATGTTATTTAACGATAGGATTGTACAGAATGATGTCTTTTCCGAACCGCTCTCTTCGATATGAGGTTGCTTTTTTTCCTCTATGAATATTTTAACTATACTTCCGGTTTTCACCGGAATTATTTCCCAGCTTCATCAGGAAGCAGTTCTTTTAACGTCTTCCCAGGAAAACTCTATAGATAGAGATATGATCCCACTCAGTATTCCTCATCTTTCTATTCTACAAAAATCCTTATTTGAAGACGTACAAGCATTTTAAAGCAAGAGGAAAACCTAGTACATCACTAATCTATTACTTCACCAGCTATTTTGACTCCATCTCCGATATTACCACCATCACTACTATTTGATCCTCGATATTTCTTTGTTCCTGAAGAACTATTACCACCTAAGAAGCGAATCTGTTCCTCATCTTCTTCCTCAACTACGTTATCTAATTCATCTCGGAATCAAACTTGTAATTTGGTATCACTATCTTCCTTAGTTTATACTCCTACCCCTCCTCAGGTATTTGAAATAGAAAAATGTTCAGATAAGATGTATCTGAAACATCATGAGAAACAAGTCGAAGATATCTTGAATTATTTAGACGAACTCTATCTTCACCGCATTGAGAGAAAGGGAGAATGACGTATAAATGGTAACGAACTAAAGACTGAACTCAAGAAAATCCGTACTCAGATTATCAAACTTCAAAAGAAGCAGTTAGGGCAAAAGGATAAGATTGCCTTTCCTTACTACAGAAATTCCGATCTTGAACAAATCATTGAGAAAATCCAAGCTCGTCACCAAACAGATCAGGAGGATCTTTAGGATGTCATCTACCGGCTCAGAATCAACAAACTCTTAGAATAGTTATAACTTTATCCTAGCCATGGGATGTGTGGTATAAATAAAAACGCTTGTCAAATCTTGACTATGTACAGTAAGAAGGCAAGTTATTTATAAAGGCAATCCCGTTTCGTATCTTATTGTTTCCAACTTATCGCTCTTTCATCATCATTTCCACCAATTGCATCATTATCTCCGTCTTCATGAATCATACCATAACCCCTAAGTGCTTAAAATTCAAAAATAAGCATTTCTCTTTAAGCATTTTAAGCATCACATTTTCTTTTAAGTATTACCTTTCAAAACTTGTGATGTCATTCTTACTACGCGTTATCTTGTGTTGATAGAATGCCTCCCAAAAGGACGTCAACATCTGAAACACCAGCCATAACTTTAGCTGCCATCCGGCAACTAATTAATGATGGCATTTCCTCAGCTCTGAAAGCACAAGCTGCATCAATGGCAAGTACTAGTAATCTCAATAGGAACACTAGACTTACTGGAACTCCTGTAGCAAAAACGGGAAACTATAAAGAGTTCATTAGCTGTCAACCTTTCTACTTCAATGGTACGGAAGGAGCAGTTAGCCTCATTCGCTGGTTTGAGCGGGACTAGAATCGAGTATTTTCTCGTAGCTCCTGGCCGAAGAAAACAAAGTGACATATGCTACCGGTACTTTAACCGATGATGCCCTATCTTGGTGGAATTCATATGCTCAACTATTGGAATAAATCAAGCCAATCAAATCACTTGGACCGAATTGAAAAGACTCTTAACCAATAAAATATGCCCTCAGACTGAAGTCAAGAAAATGGAAATGAAATTTACAACTGGTTGTGAAAGGAATATCTTAAACTTACATTAGGAGATTCCCTAAATGCCTACTTGGTCCAAAATGCCGAGAAACTTAAGGAAGTCTTTCATCAATGGATTACCTAGAATTATTGAAGGAAATGTTCTGCCTCGAAGCCCCTCAAACTTTAGAGGAAGCATCAACAAAACTAAAAAAAGAGTTAATTGTGATCAGATAATAAATCTTATCTGTCAAGAAGCTAATGACCGTAAAACGTAAGCTTAAGATAAGGAGAAACATCATCAACAAAAACTATCAAATCACTATAACAAAAACAATCCTAACAATGATCACCACCAGCAGAAAACTAGAAGCAAGAAACCTTCAGGACTTATATTGCTACCAATGGGTATACTGGATCGTCCTTGTGTGAAAGATGCACCCTGCATCACATAGGTCCTTGCACTATCAAGTGTCAAACTTTCCAACAAGATAGGTCACTGACCAAGAACTTTTGCAAAAAGAAAAAGACCGGCTACTGTAAACAACCAACTAACATATCCATAACCTGTAATGCTAGGGAAAAAAGCACATTTATGCGAATCGTGCTCAAAATCAACAACAGGGCCACAGGAAAACATACTTAGAGATGAGCTTAATTTTGTTCACTTTAGGATTTCTACCCTAGAAACAACTCTCGAGGATATTCAACTCTCATCAGAATCTTCTTCAATCTAAAAACCCCAACATCAAGGCACAATCCTTCGTTTGTCCCTGTTACTTTACTACTACAAGAACTTATCAGCATAAGTATAAACTCTTTTTCATATGTAAAGTTCGTATGTAAAGTTTAACCATTAAAATATTAAAGGTAAGATTGCGTTACATCTTGTTATCTGATGATATCAAAACTCGACATCATTTGTCAATTCCATCGATTCTATTATGTTTAAACTCTGAATACTCTCCTCATACCTTTGCAACATAAATTATCATCCTCGATTATATGGGCGTCAGTACAATCAACATCTTAATATTATCTAACAATTACCATATCATGTTTTTATACTTAGGTAAGACGATTTATGATCATCTTATGGAAATGAATTAGGTCACTTCTTCATTTGAATAAGGAAAAGTTATAAATCTTTGAACTATGAAATTATAACTTCTCAGTTTACAAGGAGTTTGAACGCTTCAATTTTGTAAGAAGACAAATTATAAAATGTAAGTAGGCTTAAGTATATAACCTACGTTACAAATAAATTTTCTTCAATCTTTTTTGTACAAAACAACCCTTAATCCCAATTATCATTATTCCCTTCATACCTTCATCATCTGTTCATTCAAAAATATGTACCACTTCACGTGATTAGCAACTCTCTAACAAATTCATAATCATTCCTTGACATTACTCATTCCATGATCTCCGTATTCTAAAATTCTTTGTTATATTTTGCAACATAATAACAAGGAAACACACAAGAATCTATACAATGTTAAATGATTTCAATACCACTAGGTATGAAAATTTTGACAAAGACTTGTGATAGCATTCTTATTCGATGTTGACTTTTAAAGGTTAATGAATAATGATTCTTTATGATCATAGTAGCGCAGCAGAAGATTATTCCAATGAAAGAACTTCAACTCGACGACAAACTCAACTTTGTAGAAGAACCAGTGGAGATAATGGATCGTGAAGTCAAGCAACTAAAGCGAAGTCGTATTCCTATAGTCAAAGTGCGATGGAACTCTAAAAGAGGACCAGAGTTTACATGGGAACGTGAAGACGAAATTCGTGCCAAATATCCTCATCTGTTTTCAATCATCACTTCAAAATCCAATTAAATCTCGGGACGAGATTTCTGTAAGGATGGGGGACTATAACAACCCGCAATTTTCATCAATGTAAATATCCATCTATTAAGATGCAATGTACAATCTATCTATTATATATGAACTCACCTTTTTCCAGGGAAATTTTTCGCTTTATTACATTACTTACTTTGCCAATATCTCAATGTGCAACATTTCTTGCATAACTAAAGTTAACGGACTCACGCAACCTATCTATGGCAATCCTATCTTCATATATGTCAAGCAATCATCATAACATGTCAAGTCAATATCATAATATCATTTTTACAAAGTACATTACTCATATAATGTGTCATTTGCAACATTATATCAAAACGGGCTTTAAACCGTTATCGTATGCCTCTAAACCCTAACTTCATGAAAGGTTAACATCTAAAGTGAATGCACAAGCTACTAAAGCATATGTACAAACAATATAACATCTCATTTGAAATATAAAATCTCTTCAAGTCAAGGTACAAGTCTTTAAAAGCTCAATATACAAGTCATTAAGCATGATCTCCAAAATAGCCGTTTTACCTCCGTTTTCATTCTATTTTCTTCACCATCATTTGTGTACAAGCTACTACACTCAATATACAATGTGTAAACCCTAATTATTCTATTCATAAGCTTTCATACATCTTATTGCACTCAAAACCCTAATTCAAAACCCTAAACCCTAAAACCAAGCTAGTTTCTAAACCATGACCCGTTTCTTGATTTGTATCCATTGTAAACCCAAACACACACTCAAATAAGTTGTAATAACTTAATTTACAATATTCTCAATCATATTCCATCATCATTTCATCATTTTACTTCAATTATACAAGAGATAAACCTAGAAAACCCTAATTGTGCCCTAACTGGAACTTTTGACCCGTTTACTCATTTTCTGCCCATTTTAACCCAAACCACCTATCAACTTTTGATTATAATCCTTAATATAAGTCTTATGATCAGTAACCTATCATTCTTAATCAAATGTACATGAATTACAAGCTAGAAAACTCAACATGAACCCTAATGAGCCCTAAATGTACCCGTATACACCTTTTTTCTCATTTTAACCCATTTTAAAGTTCTATATTGCAAACAAGAACCTCAATGACTAATCTACTTCATCCCTAACTAGCTTACAAGCCTCCCACACAAATATCTAGTCCATTTATACTATAAAAATTGGCACATGGTCTCTTGTTTCTTCTTTTCTAGCCGCGATAATAGATGGAGAAAACAACACATCAAAGCTAGTTTCTAACTTAAACAACACATCCTCTAGCCCCTCCTCATCACCCTTTAGACCTCCTACATGTCCTCTCCTGGTCACATAACCTCCCTTGGCCTCCAAGTCCATTTCGCCTATAAATATAAAACTAAATGTTATAATGATTAACTATTGTTATAACCTGTCCTAGCATTCTTAACTAATGTTAAAATAACCACCTTATTGATTATTTAAGGAATTTGAACTTAAAACCCGCGCGTTTACGTTTTGAAACCCTAATTTGACCCGTTTTGCTTCCTAGCTTAACGAATCGTTATTTTAAACTTGTGTTGCATTAAAACTTAATATTTTAGTTTATTATAACTTATAAATGTCTATTAAAATGTTAAACTAAGATTGCATTGCAATTTGGACTTCTTTTGTAAATATGATCCATGCAAGGGGTATATATCGTAACTTTCGAAAACTTATAACTAAAAGAGCTAAAAGTGTAATTTTATCAAATAATAACTCCATGAAACTATTATTTTTTCCCCCCCCACATTTGCTAACTCCAATGTATTTACTTGTAATTCTTACAAAGTTAAAGGACCAAAGTCGTAAAAATGCTAACTCCAAGGACCTATTTGCAATTTTCCAAACCCTAGGGTCTAAAATGTAACATTTTGAAAAAGTGTAAAATCGTATTCAAAACATTACCAGACATAACTTTAATTAACGCTTCTCGTGCTTAACATTACTAGATATTAATCAAAACGCTTAAAACCGATTATATAATATTACAATACTAGGGAGCTTCATATTAAGAGGTTTCATCTTGGTATTACGTTCTGACTGAGTTGTTGGGTTTATGATTTAAAGTGCCCTAGCTCCTCAAACGTTTACTGAATGACTACTGAATTATGATGGCCCGAACAGTGATACAATAATTCCAAACTCTTCAATCAAACTCATAACTCTTAAAACTAAAGTTCCAGAGTACAATCTTCCTAAGACTCAACATATTTACTCAGGTTCCGTGACGTGGCTGTTTACTATCATTTTACTATATCAACCATCCCCAGTTAAGATTGTGATAAGGTCGTGAGCTTTCATTTCAAAATATTTATTACATCTACCTATCAGGTGAGTTCATAGCCTCGCTTTTCAATCTCTTTAATGCTTTCAAAAACCCGCGAGGGGGATACATGCTTATAACAAACACTTTTATATACTCATTTTATCTTATAACAATATTATTACTTTTCAAGACTTAATGAGTTAAAACCACATATACTTTATATTCCTGTGATACCCCTAGCTATATATCCATGAATGTCAACTGTTTTTTCTAAGACTTATAAGCTAATCCTGATATATTATTGCCTAAGTACATGAAAATACCTCTTTGGGTAGTATCTCCTAATATCTCTTCAATATCTATTTAGGTAATATCTCCCAATATTTCTTTAATGTCTCTTTGGGTAATATCTACCAATATCTCTTTAATATCTCTTTGGGTAATATCTCCCAATAAACACTATTCATATCTATTTTTGGGAAAAATCTCCCAATATCTGCTTTAATATCTCTTTGGTTAATATCTCCCAATATCTCTTATGTGATTTCAAGAGTTAAGGTAATCATACTGTTCCCTGAAAAACTGTTCTCAATGAAAATAACTTGTTCTCCATGATAATAATTTTCTCCATGATAATTAATCCAGCAATACAGTATTTTACACGAAAAACATGTATTCACCAATACATTTCAAACCTATGAATTTCACTTAACTTTTGTGTTGACTTTTTAGCATGTTTATCTCAGGTAATTGAGCAAGTTGCGGTACGGAGTGGCATGGACTCGAAGATGGCTGAACTGTTATCATTCAAACATAATGTTTTAGATTTTGGGACCTGCCTTTGTAAAACTCTACATATAAATGACGGATAACTAAATTTTCCAACACGTCTCTTTTAAAGTTGTTTTTCTATGATTAATATTGTTGTATCCAGAAGTAATACCCTAGACTATCAGCTTCCGCTTATATTTGTCAAAATGGGTTTAACAAATACCCCCATATTTTTATCAAATGACACCATGTAATTTTGATCTACCATAAATTTTAGTATTCCCGTGTCATTATTTTTATTGTTAAATATCCGAGCATGTAAAAGGCTCAAGTGAAGGGTACGAGTTATAAACCCCTATTCGAGTAATAATGATATCAAAAAAATGAGAAAAGAAAAAGAAAGAGATTGATGTAGAGTTGTGTAGAGTTTGTAGATCTTTGTCTAATTCTTGGATTAGCAACCAAACCAACGTGTATTCGTCTAAATAAATCGCTAACCCTCTCCACTGCACAATTCACCCAAGCCACCCAAATGTATCCCATCCGTTTCTGTTTCCATTATATGTTATCTTACACCTACACCCCACAACCTTTAAAAAGACCTCTTAGATAGTAATGAATAATACTTGCACCCAGCGGTAGAATTTTGATCCTTTACCAAGCCTATGGTAATTTATATGCTATGACAGGTATTGATTATGATTTTTCAGTTTCTCCCCATATGTTAAATTTTATTATACACCCCGAGTGGAAAGAGATAATCCCCAAACACTTATAATGATCTAGTGTATATTTTCCGTGCTTTAAATACGAAGGCTAGAAGGTGTGTTTGTAAAATACTTTAAGAGTGAGTAAAATGACCACTCATCTTGTTTATGTCTAGGTAGAAAAGCCCATTTGCGTGAGGACAAGTAAATCCAAGTGTAGGTGTAATTTGATGAGGTTGTAATTTTATACACTTTATTTGTGTCGGTTTAACCCGGTCGTTTAACCCCTTAAATCGTGCATTTATGCCCAAAATAGGTACTTAATCGTTCCTTTTCTGGTATTTGGCATTTGGAAGACATTTGGAAGAATCACACGTGACTTGGGCTCATTTGGAGAAGAAACAAACATGACTACGGACCTACACCAACATCACTCAAGATAATGTTCTCAGCAGCTAGAGACGGCGTCACCAATATAACGTGACGCTATCACAACGAAGACCAAGACGACATCACTGGATCTCACAACAACGTCAGAGTACACGACCCAGCCCATTATCTAGAGTATTCTCTATCATGACGGCGTCATGACTAAAATGTGAAGCCGTCACATCGTTTTTCCTATATATACAAACATGAATTTAGGGTTTTGAGTGTGTAACTTTAGAATAAAAAGAGGGTACAAACCCTAGTTTGTTTAGCAGCTGTTAGGGATGATTTTAGGGCCTAAAAACCCTATTTTACTTCCTCCAACTCATGTTTTAATCAAGTAAGGTTTATTTAATCATTTAATATGTCTATGTGTTGTTTGATTCATCTATGTTCTTGCTTTATTAACATGCTAGGCTAAGCCTCCTATTGTGTTTATTTATGATGGTATGAAACCTAGAATATAGATCTTAGTGGTGTTGCTTCTTGTGATGGATGTGCATGTTAGGCCTTTAAAAATCAGCTTTTGTATGTATCACTGTTGATATGTCTAGGAAAACATGATTGTGTAGAAAGGATACCATCGGGTAAAAGTCTTCATACTACCTTGCCCCCTAATATGGTTGACCCACTCTTAATATATTTCACATGCACTTAGTGTACCCCTAGGGTCTTTGTAATAGTCTTCATACTACCTTACTTGTGCGTTGCTCTAGCGGAATCCTAAGTAGACGGCGGGTTCGTGTAATTTGTTCATGACTTAGGAAATAATTACACATATCATCACAAGGGTGACAATGCAACAACACTAGGAGAAGAAATCTAGGGAGTAATACATGATTAAATAAACACAATCTTTTATCTTATTGTTATCACCATTAGTTTAGATTATTATTTAGTTTAATAGCTAAAACCAAACCCCTTCTCAAACATATGATTTATCTGCTTTCCATAAAACATAAAAATACAAAAATAATCTTCCCTCAACCTTTATAATTCTTTTAGACCATGATCAAGCCTTCCCAACCGATTCCTTAAGTGAACGATAACAACCCCCCCGAGTCTTGCCTATACTGCTACTACAACGATTAGGTGCTCTACCTAGGGAGTTGTAAAACTTCTTGTTGAAGTCTAACGACGACCGCACATCATGCCCAAATCTACTAAAACCATCTTTGACGCTCCTCCTAGTTATGTTGGCTTGGATACAAATTCTTTTTCTATTGCCAACCTCATGTTACCTCTTACTGAGTTTTTCAGTAAGGTTCTTCGGTATTTCAAAGTTCACATTTCCAGGATTAACCTCTTATGTTATGCCAAACTAAAAACTTTCATCATTATGTGCAAACCTTATGGTTGTGAACCCTCTGTTCACCTCTTTTGAGGTTTCTTCAATCTTTGTCGGGCTGGTAGCTGGCTAACTTTCCAAAAAAGGTCTAAAAAACACATTCGAAACCTTCTTCCCAAGGTCATTACTCGTATCGAGGGCTGGCATGAACGATTCTTCTTTGTCCAAGACTCTATTATCTCTTCCAAGTACCCACAACTTCTGCTTGATGAAAACAAGCTTAATTTAAAATACTTCAAAGATAACCTCCCTCCAAATATAGATGAAAATCCTTATTTCCAGCATCATGGTCGGTATCCTACAAGTGTTTGTATGTTTGATGATCCTATTATGTTTTTAGCTTACCTTAAGCCCTCGTGGGAGTTTGGCCAACAACGGCTTGTATTGGGACTTAAAGACTTCAAGATGAATTTTAGAGTTACTACTGCTCAGGTATATATTAGTGTTGTCAAACATAACTTAGTACTGTTGGTGATACTAATAAAAATTATGCTAAGTAGTTAGTACTGGTAGTATAAAGTTAATACTGCTAGTTATTACTGTTAGTATAAGTTAGTACTGTTAGTGATATGTGTGAAAACACATATCCTTTTTATATCAAAAATGTCCCTTAAAAGACAAAATTGTGCTTAAAATGCTTGTATATTGCTTGTTTTGTCTTTGTGATTGTGTAGGTACGGATATAGCAAAAATTGCAAGAAAACGGTCAAAGCAGGACAAACACGGACATGGGAAAGGAAAGAGTGTACAAAAGCCGGGGATTTGATAGCAAGAAAGGACAAAAGTCAGCTCAAATTCAACAAGTCAAACCTGGTCAAACATGGAAAGACAAAACCCAAAAACCCCAAATCAGCCCCTCAAATAAACCCAATTGCAAAAATGGTCCCTAAGCCCTAACGGTGTTAACTCTTTAATATATAAAGAGTTAACACTCGTTATCTTCTTTTATAAATAACCAAACACCCGTGGCCCATTTCTTTTATAAATAACCCAAAACCTGACCCAGGTCAACGCCCCACTTTCCCCGGTCAAAATCTTCAAACATATAAAAAAAGATAAAAAAGGGCGCGAGTTACCCATTTACTATTCATCGTCGCCTCCATTTTACCCCGAGTCAAAATCAAAGGGCAAATGGAAATTGAGGACGTGGCTAAGTGATTCAAGTGCCAAGGAATGATGTGGCAGAGTTATACGTCACATGAACCTCCCATTGGTCAATCCCCACAAAGAGTGAAACGTGGATTTAGAAAAAAGCACACCAAGGACAAGGATTTTGCACTAAATTGAGTACAAAAGAAGCACAAGTGCTCTGACACATGGAATGCCACGTTGGCAATCCGTGTGCTCACTCAATTAATCCAACGGACAAGAGTTGAGATCCAATGATTGGCTTGATTGAAGGGACGAGATCAAGGGAACGTCTAACAAACTTGAGGACCTAGAAGCATCCTCTGAAGGCTATAAATACAAGCTCACGCTTCACACACATCATCTTTTTTCCACTTTTTTTAGTTTTTAGTAGCTTAAATAATTTTTCATTTAAATGTAATTTGCTATTAAGCTTTTGTAATTTCAATTTCAAAGTTTTGTAACTCAGTTTTTAGTTAATGAAATCAAAGTTTACTTTTACATAATCTGTTTTTTACTTATAAGCTTTTAAAATTCCAACTGTTTTTGTCTACTGTTTCACAAGCTTCTCAAAAGCTCATCATAAGCTCTCTGAGTCTATAAGCTTAGATTGAGCTCAAATAAGCAATCTAATTTACTTAAACCCTTAAAATTAGCCTAATACTTTTGCTAAATGGAAAGAGCTATTTGATGATAACCTCATAATGGAAGAGCTTATAGTACGATAACTACTAATCCTTGTGATAACTAAGCGTGTAGACAGCTCTTTGAGCTTATTTAGCTCTTGTTTAGCCAAGTGCCTTGTATGTCTTCTTTAATTCATCTGTCTTAGATTTTCTAGTTTGAATCTGCTTATTATGCTTATCTACTTGCTTATTTATGCTTATAATTGATTTTTATATCTTATTAGTTATGTTTGATCATCTGTTTTTGATTTCTATAGCTTAGATCTTAGTTTTTCATGTTTTGTCTTATAAATCATAAAATCCCCAAAAATAAGTAGCATAGTTTATGCGTTAATGATTCTGGCTCATAGTGAGTTTTGTTAAATTTTCATAAGGTTTTCATTACTGTTTGATATCTGTAATAATGTTATTTCATTGATTTTAAATTCTCAAGGCTTAAATATGATTTTTGAAAAAATAAAGGGGTGTTTGGCACAACAAATCTAACTTAGAGTTGCTGTTGTTTGTGATCCTTAGGTTCTTAATTCTAAAGTTAGATTTCATTTATAGGATGATTAGTAAGAATTCTAGGTAGTATGAAGTTTGATATCAAGTTTTCATAGGATTTCTAGCTAAATAATTGAATCTGAGATCTATTAAGTCAGTAAAAGTTGGATTTATATCTTATTTGGTTTTTAGCTGATAAAAGTACATTCATTAGTCTTAGTTTTGAGTTCTTAGAATGTCCAAATAACTCTCTTAGGTCTGCATTCACTAGTTCTAAGTATGGGTCAATTTGGTTAAAACTACATAAGTAGGTAATTTAGGAAAAAGTAGCTTTGTCAAGTTCAATTTTTATAGAATAAAAGTAGTACATAGATTTTGATTTTCAGCATTCAAATAAGTCTAGGGTCATATTTCATCTGTTTTTATTTAGTTTTCAAAAAGTAGCCTATTTGCTTATCTGTTTTTAAGCTCAAAATTAAGCATTTTTCATTTTCTAACCAAACCAAAACTCAGCTTGTTCTGAGCAATCTGTCTGTTTTCAAGTAGCTTTTTCAATGAGCTTTTGTTTTTTC
Organism: Tanacetum coccineum; assembly: GCA_026074375.1. Taxonomy (NCBI): domain Eukaryota; kingdom Viridiplantae; phylum Streptophyta; class Magnoliopsida; order Asterales; family Asteraceae; genus Tanacetum; species Tanacetum coccineum. Next base: position 27,304 of record BQNB010038012.1, on the reverse strand, counting down.
CAATACATTTCAAAATCATTTTTAGTAGTCTATAATAAGCCTCTAAGTAAGGTAAAATCTGTGTTTGCTTAAAGTTCTTGTTAGTTAGCTTAATTTTAAGCTCAAAGTCTGCCTAGGGTCTGTTTGGTTTGTAGTTTTCATATAAAAGCTTATTTGGAATTTCAGCTTATGGCTTGTCTTTTTGGATCTTATTTCTATCCATGTTAGCTTACTAGGTTAGGATTATAGTATAAAATTAGCTTATAATTCTTTGCCATCACTATTTAGTTTGAGCTTATCAAGTTTCTAAAAAAAAAACCAAAATAAAGTTAATTATTGTCAGTCATGTTTCAGTATTTTACAGCTTATCAATATGCGTCTTTTCAAAAATAATTTCTTTAGTAAAAGTGCTTATTTTTAGCTTGCTACAAACTTTGTTTTTATAAGTGTTCAAATAAAAAAAAATCAAAAAGGTTAAGCAGGATTCGAACCTGTGTCCTCAACCTTCACACACACTCGTCCCACCCTCAACACACACTAACCACTTTGCTACATTAGCTCATCCATTATACCTTTGCATAATCTTTCTTTGATGTACATTTTGTCATTTTAGTCTAATAAATTGTGTTAGCTTATTACACAGCTTATTAGATAAGTTGTGTAATCGAGCTTATTTTTCCTAGGTCCCTCTTAGTTCAAGCTATTTTCTATAATTTTCTCAAATTTTTATATTTATTTAGTATTTTTAAACATTAAATTTATTAAAAACTTTAAAATTCATAAAAAAATATAAAAATAAATCAAAAAAATATAATTCTTTTTTAGAAAAATTTCTTTTATCATATAGTTTCTAAAAATATTTTGTTTCCGTAGGGTTGAAATTGCAAAATTTCGATTTTTAAAGAACGGGAATCGTTCCCGTTCACATTTTTAGTGTTTTCAAGCCCGTATCAACTCCGTTTTTGTTCTAGTTTTCTTTAAACTTACATTTTAGTCAATTAGAGTATATTAAAAGTGAAAAATTCATTTATGTTTTATTTTGGAAATTTAGGGTTTAAACACGATTTTAGGCTCCCGCGTTTTGCGTTTTGAGTTAAAGTTTTTAATTTCCTTTATTAAAGTAGTTTTAATGTCCTTTAATTTGATTCACTTTTCAATTAGAAAACAAATCGTCTCGATACCAATTCAAATCATTGTCCCAAACAACAAAACTTGGTCTTAAATTTCATAATCTTCGAGGAATACGACTGTAATCGACTTACCATTAAATATACGATAGTATTATAAATTGTGAAAAAATACTAACTACCTTTGTCCTCAAGGATAGTTTTGGTAATTTTCGATACTATTATATCAGTTAACGTGTAACAAACTATACTCTTAAACATATAGTATTAAGTACTGCTCGCTTGTTGAAGGTAAGAACTGCCTCAAGTTGAAGTCTGAAATAATAATGGCTAAGTAAGTTATGCTGCTAAGTAGTAAAGTAAGACTTGCAATAAACACATTTACTAACTGTTAGTATAATATTAGTCTGCTAGAACTAATGTTACTACTGCTATGTTTATCATTTACTCGCTGTACAAAAGTTTATGTTGCTGGATTACAACTACATATAAGAATTACTACTGTTAAGGAAAACGACGAGTAAAGAGAGAAAGATTAGTTTGAAGAACAAATATACTTACAAGATACGTATTGAGAAATATTTTGTAAAAGATATGTATACTGTATTTGTTTAAGAGATTTCTTTCTTTGAGAATAGATTCATGATATCTTATGATAGTATATAAGCCTTTTTGGACACCTTGTCATAAAGGAGGTTCAGGGCATAGTTATATACAAGTTTTCATAGTTGTGAAGTCGATTAAAAACCTTCAAGGTTGTAAACCTTAGTACTAATGAAGAGTATTTGTATTATTGATCTAATAATATTGGAGCATTTGACTATATGTTTGTTCATTCACAATTACTATTTTATTCATAATACTTCGAGATATTAAGGTGTAGATTCCGCATACACTTTAGTATACATACAAAGTTTCTACAACAAGTTATTTTGGATTTATCCAAGGTAATTTAACCTTAGACAAGCTAAGGAATTGATCAAGGATTGGCATCAACAAGTGGTTTCAGAGATTTTGCTTTGAGAAACATTGATCTAGAAGTCATGGAATTTAAATATGCACATACTAATACTACTGCTAAGCTACCTATACTCAAACTAGGTGAGTATGAGATATGGGTGATAAGAATCAAGAAGTACTTCTAGGTATAAGACTATGCTCTATGGGAGGTCATAGAGAATGGTAACTCAAGGGTATCTGTACCACAAAAAGCACAAGAGAATGGTACTTCAGTTACAAAGATGTCAGTACCCATGTCACTACAAAGAAAACCAACGAAGAAGAAGGATGTGAAGGCTAGAAGCTTGCTACTCATGGCTCTTCCCAATGAACATCAATTACATCAGTAAGTACAATGATGCTTAACTCATAGTATTCTGCTAGATCTAACCATGATTAGAGTAATGAAACCTAAGAAAACACAGAAGACCACTTTTGAAGCAAACCAAAATTAAAAAAAATGGGGGAAAATTTTTAGTGCATCAAGCACAAAGTCTCATGACTCTATCTTTAACATGCTCCAGAAGATTGTTAGTAGGCTTGTAAGTTTGGGTGTAGTCATCACTCAAGAAGACTTAAATTCAAATTTTTTGACAAGCTTGCCCCCATTAGTGAATACATTATGTTGTAATCCTGGAGAATAAAGGCTGAAATTGAAACAATGACATCATGATATTGTACCACAACTTCAAAATTATTGAACAAAGGTAAAGAAATCTGTTGGTACAAGTAGTGGTGCTCAAAACTTGGCCTTTATGACTGCTCCAAGCACTAGCAGTACTAATGATGTTAATACTGCTAAACCTGCATATGAAGTTAGTACTGTTAGCTCTAATGTTAACCTTACTAGTCCTCAAGTTAGTACTGCTAGCTTCAGTGATAATGATATGTATGCTTTCATGGTTGAGAATCCTAATGGTTCTAATCTCCTCCAACAGGACTTAGAGCAAATCATGAATAATTCTCTAGAAGCAATAGATATGAAGTGCACCTCTCCTCTGCTACGTATGAGGCAAAAGAGGTACTTTCAGAGGACAGGCTCATAAAATTTCATATATTCTAATGATACTGCTGTATGATAAAACCAAGTAGAGTGTTTTAACTGCCACAAGATAGGAAACTTTGCAAGGAAACCAATTGTAAGACACAGTCCGTCAAAGGCAATGATGGCTATAGATGTTTAGTTTTGACTAGAGTGATATGGCAAATAACATGTTCGACAACATGGCTCTAAGAGGCGTTTTCAGACTCCCTGAGTATACAATGATAAAACTTGCTCAAAACTTGTCTAAAAAACTAAAGAAACTCTAAGAACAGTGTGAGTGATATTAATTGTTAACTTAATCAAACTGAATTTACAGCAACTACTTAAAAAAGAGTTTTAGGGCCACTGAATAACAACTTATCACATTTAGTAAAGAATAGTTCTTTTATGAAGAAGTTGCAGTTACTTAAAAGGGAATAGCTTGCAAAAGATTATAAAATATTTGCTTAAAAGTGAGTTTGAAAAAGTTAAGCCAAGAAAAAGAGCATTGAAATTATAATTGAAAAATGATAAAGCCCTCAAAGGACCTAGACAAGTTGTTAGGGAGTTCAATACCTGACATAAGTAAAACGGTTTTTGGGGTATAATGAGTTCCCTACCCCATCCTTCAACTATTAACGACCTAAAACGCCTGATTTGTCGTATGCTGGTCTTGACGAATGTCAAAAGTTAGTTTGAGGATAGTAACAAGAGTCTAACATTTTGTGATAAAAATCAAAAATGCCTTGTTGTTTTTTTTTTATCTAAGGAAAAGATTTGATGACTCATGGTAAAAAACAATACAAAAACACATGTAAGCTTTTGTTGTTCCTTCACTTAATGTTGATAAAGAAACTATTTTTCTTGATATAAAAGATAAGAGTTTGACAAACCTACAAATCATGAAAACTAGTAAAAGTCAGTTAGGTTATGCGAATATATAAATCAACCAAGTCCTAGGGGGAATCAAAGAAACTAGAATGGACAGAAGTCCAATCAACTAGGAAGTGATTTTGTGATGTATAATAAAGCATGTTTTGTTTGTAGGAGATTTGATCATATTCAAGCTCATTGTAAATACCATCAAAGGGAAAGGATAGTATATAGGAATAATTATAAAAGGGTGAACTACAACTATACTACCAACAGGACTCACCTTAATTCTCAAAGGAACATGGTTCCAAGAGCATTTTTAATGAAAACTGGCCAAAAACCATTTAATACTGCTAGGACAGTTAATACAAGTCATCGCCAAATCCTACAGTTTTTTAGTGCTAACACCAAAGTCCATTTTTTCAAAATCAACACGATCAACTGAAAGAACCCTTTCAAAACAAAAAACAATATTATCTAACAAAAGGTTTACCCAAACAAATAATATTGCCAAGGCAAAAGCAGTTAACACTGCTAGGCCAAAAGCAGTTAATACTGTTAGGCCACATTTAACAGTTGTTAATGTTGTTAGGGTTAATCAGGAAAATGCGGTAAAGGCCTTAGCATGTTGGGTTTGGAGACCTACCAAATTTGATAGTGCATCAATAACCTTGAAGAATCACAACTACATTGATGCACGAGACAGGTCCAAGTTAGTAATGGCTTGGGTCCCCGAAGGAAACTAAAGTTCCTTAAGATGAGACATACCATGATGATAGTGTTCCTATACCTTCCAATGATCCACTTCTCAGTGGTGAAGATAGAATGCAACTAACAGAATTGATGATTTTGTGTACCAACTTACAAAAATAGGTTCTTGATTTAGAGAAGGCAAATGATGCTCAAGCAAAAGAGATTGCTGGTTTAAAGAAGAGGGTCCAAAAGTTAGAAAGGAGAAAGAAATCAATAACTACATGGTTAAAAAGATTAAGGAAAGTTAGTGAATCTAGAAGGGTTAAATCCTCTAAGGATAAAGATAGTTGGGGTGCTTAGGAAGATGCATCCAAACATGGGAGGAGTTTTAAAGACATTGACAAGGATGTTAAAGTTTCTTTAGTTGATGAAACCCAGGGGAGGTCAGATGATGTAGAAATGTTTGATACAGATAATCTTCATGGTGATGAGGTGATTGTGGATATGGTAGTTGGTGAGAAGCAGAGTGCAAAGGTTGATGAAAGAGAGGTTAGTACTGGTGTTGAAGATAGTGTTGCCCCTACAATTCCAGTTACTACTGCTGGTGAAGGAGTTACTGCTACCAAGATTGATGAAATTACTACTACCAGTGCTCCAACAACAGCTATTGATGAAATAACTTTGGCTCAAACTCTTATTGAAATCAAAGCAGCTAAACCTAAAGCTATTACTACTGCTGCTACAACAACAACAACTACAAGACCCAAGGCTAGAGGGGTTGTAGTTCAAGAGCCAAGTGAATTCAGAACAACAACATCATCTCCACAAGCATCACAACCTTCAAAGACTAAAGACAAAGGCAAAGCAATAATGATTGAGCCTGAAGTACCTTTGAAAAAGAAAGATCAAGTTGCTCTTGATGAAGAAATGGCAAGAAATCTTGAAGCTCAGTTGCAAGCTGAACTTATAGAAGAAGAGAGGCTTGCAAGGAAAAAGGAAGAAGAAGCCAACATAGCTTTGATTGAATCATGGGAAAATACACAAGCTATGATGGAGGCTGATAGATTGCTGGCTGAGAGACTCCAAACAAGAGAGCAAGAGGAGTTGACAGATGAGGAGAAGGCAAAACTATTTATGGAATTCATGGAGAAGAGAAGAAAACATTTTGCTGCATTAAGAGCACAAGAAAAGAGAAAAAGACCTCCTACCAAGACACAAAAGAGAAATCAAATGTCTATCTATCTTAAGCATATGGGTGGATATAAACACAATCAGCTAAAGGGCAGAAGCTATGATGAAATCCAAAAGCTGTTTGACAAGGAAATGAAGAGAGTAAATTCTTTTGTGGCTATGAATTCAGAGGCTCAAGAAATCAGTGGAAAGAAGGATGAAAGCAGTTCTAAAAAGGCAGAAATTGCACAAGATAGTAGTGCAAAGAGAGCAGGGGATAAACTGGAATCTGATAAGTCTAAGAAGCAAAAGACTGATGAGAATGAAGAAGTTGAAGTAGATAATGAAGCTGAGCTGAAAAAGCATATGGTGACAGTCAAAGATGATGATATAGCAATTGATGCTATACCACTTGCTACCAAACCTCCAGTGATTGTTGAATACAAGCTTATTAGAGAAGGAATAATGGGACATTATCAATTGATAAGAGCTGATGGAAGTTTCAAGAGATATTCTTCTATGATTAGGATGCTTCAGGGTATTGACAGAGAAGACTTGCAGACTCTCTGGAAGTTGGTCAAAACAAAGCATGGTGATACAAGGCCTGAAGATGAACATGAAAGAGTGTTGTGGGGTGATTTAAAAGTCATGTTTGAACCAGACATAAAAAGTGATGTATGGAGAAATCTACAAGGATACAAAGTGACTGTTTGGAAGTTGTTTGATTCCTGTGGAGTGCACTTTGTAAGGTTTGGAAATGTACATATCTTTATGTTGGTTGAGAAAAGATATCCTCTTACACCAATAACAATCACAAATATGCTCAACAAGAAACTTCAAGCTGATTATTGGAATGAGATGTGCTATCAACTACTCAAGCTCATGGTAAAGCAGCAAAAGGGTCAATGAAGTGTTTGAATGCATCTTCCTGATAGTGATGAGGACTTTTAATAAAGAAACTTGAAGATTCATATGATGAACATCAAGTTTAGGGGAGGATTGTTGGGACTTAAAGACTTCAAGATGATTCTTAGAGTTACTACTGCTCAGGTATATATTAGTGTTGTCAAGCATAACTTAGTACTGTTGGTGATACTAATGAAAATTATGCTAAGTAGTTAGTACTGGTAGTATAAAGTTACTACTGCTAGTTACTACTGTTAGTATAAGTTAGTACTGTTAGTATTAAGTTACTGCTGCTTGTTGAAGTTAAGACTGCTCAGAGTTGAAGACTGAAATATATGCTAAGTAGTTAGTGCTGCTAGTAGTAACGTTAAGACTGCTAGTACACAGTTACTACTGTTAGTATATATTAGTACTGCTAGTACTAATGTTACTACTGCTTATGTTTATCAGTACTGCTGGTACAAAAGTTTATGCTGCTGGATTACAACTGCTAGAAGAATTACTACTGTCAGAAGGATAAAGACGAGTAAAGAGATAAGGATTGTCTGGAGAACAAGAATACTTACGAAGATAAGTATTGAGTTATTTTTGTAAAAGATATGTATAATGTATTTGTTTAAGAGATTACGTTTTCTTTTAGAAAAGATCATGATATCTTAGGAAAGTATTGTAAGCCTTGTAGGACTCCTTGGTCTATAAAAGGAGGCTCTAGGGGCATTAGTTGATATACAAGTTTTCATAGTTGTGAAGTCGATTAAAAAGCTTCAAGGTTGTAAACCCTAGTACTAGTGAAGAGTACTCGTATTATTGATCTAATAATATTGGAGCGTTTGGTTATATCTTTGTTCATTCAAAATTACTGTTTTATTCATACTACTTCTAAATATTAAGGTGTAGATTCCGCATACACTTTAGTATACATACAAAGTTTCTACAATAAGTTATTTTGGATTTATCCAAGGTAATTTAACCTTAGATAAGCTAAGGAATCGATCAAGGATTGGGGTCAACACTATTTATAGAAGCTGAAAAATAGCCTGTCAAGAAACGGCAGTCCCAGATATATTAGGGGGCCGCCGGATAATTAAGGGGGCCGCCAGCCTATTTAAGGGACCGCCCCGATAGACGCTCCTGTTTTTGTCTTTTTGTGGTGACAAACTTGTCTTGTGAAAGTGACACTTGTTTTGGGGAGAAAATAGCAAGATTTGAATTTTGAAATAATTACTACATTAAACATTTCTTTATAATTCAAAAATAATTTATCTAATTGATTTTTGAAAAATTGTTTTGTCACTTTTATAAAAATGTGAAGTTTTAAGACAAAAACTTATTTTTTTGATCATCCTACAAGTTTAATGTTTGTTTGTACATACCTTATGTGATTTACGTCGGGTGCAAACAAACATCGGTGTTGATGCAGATTTGAGACGTCAAGAGATGTTGATGTATGTATGCATTGATGATTTGTGATTACGACTAACTAACGTACTTTACATTACGTATTACAAGTCACATGTTTGTCATCACCAAAACATAAAGAGATCGTATAGATTAAATATCGTAATATTTGCACTAACACGACTTTTATTTAAACGAAGTGAAAAAATGCGATCTTTTTGACCCATATTATAAATGCTCTATATAATACTAGTTGGATGCCCGTGCATAGTGATGACGATAAAAGTTTCTAACCTAACTCTTCCCATAATTCCCTACCCGCTTAGTAAATTCGTTTCAGAATACTTCGAATGTGTATGTGTTTGTTCAGGTTATCCATAGCTTTCCCGCAACACCATATTAACATTATCATTCTCGCATGTAAAAAGACTCTCACACTCTTTTTCCTATCAAACACTTTCTCCAAAAGTATATAATTTTTACGAATCAAGTTTATATATTCAAATTAAGGTTTAAGGTGTAAAACATTTGAATCAAATAAAATAAACCCATTAAAAATGTAAAAACTAAAAATTCATAAAAATATATCAAAATGGATGTTAAATTAAAGAGCACAAAAATTTAAAAAATATGTTGAAATTAAATCATAAAAAAATAAAATAAAAAGATATTTCAAATTGAAAAAAATGATATTTTAATTAAGAAGTAACACATGTCACTATATGATGAGTTTCACCAAAATAAGATAAATGATAAAGATTACAATGCATTATGTTAATTTTTTATGAGACCCACATTATAAAAGCTTTATATAATAGTATAGAAGTATAGATATAATAATATAGAAATATTGATATAGATTAAAGTAAAGAAAATAGATTCAAGTTGTCATTGTTATTGTTCGTGTCGTTGTTTTAGTCCTACTGCATGTGTTTCTAAACTAATCGTTACACGTTATAAAATAGATCTACAATTATGATTGGTGGAATTGAAAATTTGATTGGTGAATATAAAGAGAGAGAATGAGTGTTTAATACTTGTCAAACTGTGAATGGATTAGGCTTATTTGTAGGTCTATTATGTAGGCCTATATATCATAACTTTAAAATCAATTCAAGGATTAACACATGGACATCTACTTTTAGAGCTCCAGGTACAGTTGAGCCGTCGTGCTCATGCCATCGTGCAAAAGTGGCGCCACATCACCACTTTTTCCCATAACACCAAAATACACGAAAACACCAAAAATAGGCTCCCTGGTTAACACGAACATTTCTGGTGTTATGGTGACCCCAATTTTTTTTTATTCACTTATATAAAAAAAAATACATAAATGAAAAAGTCTTAAATACATTAGGGGTTGGTAATGTAAACATATATATAAATATGAGTTGAGATCCTAAAAAACAAGGGGAAAAAAAAACAAATGGGTTAATTCTAACAACTCATTTTTTCATCATCCACTTTCCCACCTTTTTCTTAAAACTCAAATATCTAGCAAACGATAAATTGTTAAACGAAAAAAAATACACCATCGCGACGAGTATTTTTTTATCTTTCTATACAGGGGCACTTATATATACTTTCGACGAACTTTTTTCGAAATTTTTTTTCAACCACGTCAGAAAAAATCTCATGGGATTTTTTGAAATCACATGAGATTGTGATACAAATCTCATGTGATTTTTTCAGACGTGATTGAAAAAAAAACGGAAAAAAAGTTCGTCGAAAGTATCGCAACGAGTAATTTTTATCTTTCTATAGAGGGCACTTATATATATATTTTCGAAGAACTCTTTTTTCGATTTTTTTTTCAATCACGTCTGAAAAAATCACATGAGATTTGTATCACAATCTCATGTGATTTCATAAAATCACATGTGATTTGTGATACAAATCTCATGTGATTTTTTCAGACGTGATTGAAAAAAATCAGAAAAAAAGTTCGTCGAAAGTATCACAACGAGTATTTTTTTATCTTTCTATAGGGGGCACTTCTATATACTTTCGACGAACTCTTTTTTCGAATTTTTTTTTCAATCACGTCTGAAAAAATCACATGAGATTTGTATCACAATCTCATGTGATTTCATAAAATCACATGTGATTTGTGATACAAATCTCATGTGATTTTTTCAGACGTGATTCTATAGAGGGCACTTCTAATATACTGTTCGACGAACTCTTTTTTTCGATTTTTTTTTTCATCACAGCCAGAAAAAATCCACATGAGAATTTGAATCATAATCACATTGTATTTTATGCAATCAACAAGAGAATTTATTCAGACGATGCTGAGAAAAAAATCGTGAACAAAAAAGTTCGTGAAAGTATATAGAAGTGCCCCTCAATAGAAAGTATGTATTTAATTCTCCGTCGTCGATGGTATGTTTCGTTTTGCGTAACGATTAACGGTTTGTGAGATATTTAATTTTTAAAAAATAGGGTGAAAGTGGGTTTTTTAATTAAATTAAAATAAGAATTAATCTAAACCATTAGATGAAAATAAAATGGATGGACAAGATGGAGCGGTTTTTTTTTTTACCATATTCCTTATGAAACTTTTCTCATATAAATATAAGGTTTTAAATGAAAAAAATCAAAAAATAAATAAATAAAAACTCTATGCCTACTTCTTCCTCTTGCTGCTACAGTCTTCTTCTTCCTCTTGCGGCTACAACCTTCTTCTTCCTCTTGCTGCTACAGCACCAAAACAAACATACATTGAAAAAAAAATAAAAAAAATTAATGCACGAAAACGCGAGTCTGTTGTGGTCCTCGCGTTTTTGTGAGCCGGTTTTGCACGACCATCTCGGCTGGTTCTATCGGCGCGAGACACGAAAACACCAAGTCTGTTGTGGTGTTGGCATTTTCACGTGGCGTTTTCATGCCAAAACGCCAAAAAAAACTACCGTACCGAGACCTCTTATAATTAATAATAAGTATAATTAATGTGACAAATATTTTATAATGTGCATGGTTAAGAAGAGCAATTAAATAAAGGGTAAAATGCACAATTCGTCTCTGTATATTGGCCCGATTGTGGATTCATTCCTTAGATAACAGGAGTCGATGTCGTTAATCCTTAAACTCGATTTTTGTTACATGTTTGATCCCTCGATCCCCGTTATACGTAACTGGCGTTACTTTGACTTTTCAATCATGGGCATTTTAGTAATTTTTATTTTATTCATTTTTTACCGTTGATCCCTGACTCAAAAATCCCAACGGGTGCTTTACTGTTGGTTTTTTTATCGTTTTTCACTTGCACCATTGGTCCCTGAATCGTTTCTGTGTATTATAAATGATGGTTTGCAAGGTAAAACACACAAATTATAAAATGGTTCGTTGTTCGTGTGATTTAAAAGCCATGATCAGAACATCATGGACTAATCGGAATCCTGGTCGTCGTTTCTATGGTTGTCCTACACTTGTAAGTATGATCGGATCAAAAAATATGTAACAAATCATTTTGTTTGTTTATTTACACATCATTTTTTATTTTATTTTTAGAGTCCAACCTGTGTCAACTTCCTCCGGTGATTTGATCCACCAATGTGTCAAAAGTCTGTTCAGATTATCTCTGGTTTGTTGAGGTCACGTAATGAGCTTGAAGAAATCCTTGCTATGGTTGAAGAAAAGCGACTTAAGTTGATGAAATATATCATCATCAGCTGGGTTGTGTTTGGGTATTATGTTTACTGTACAATGTGAAGCTTTTAGGGTAGTTGTTTTTTGGGTAGATGTTCTTAGTAGGTCATGGGTTATGGTATTGTGGATGAATGTGGTTTTGTGTGTTGATGGAATGAATAGATTCGGTTGTTAGTCATATTGTTGTGGATGAATATGTTAATTTGTTGACTAATAAAGTTAACATTTAGTGTATTGTTATTTGACTTATAAAGTCTACTGGTATGATTTAGCAAAAGTCAATTGGGTTCATTGGTATGATTTAGCAAAAGTCAAATAATCTGCATAACCATTTGGCACCAAGAACAACAACTGATCATGGATAATTCATACAACTGATTAGACTAAATAAACCCCAACTAATTAATTCATAACAAACATAAACGAAACCACTACCCCAAACACTATCACAATTGACTTCCAAAAAAAGCATTCTTTTGACTTTTCTTCAATTCTTCTATGATTTGCTGCATTGACCTTCCATATCAGCAACTCAACTTGAAGGACGCAAGTTCTACTTGGCTTCTTACTTCGATTTCTAGTTCTTCTTTTTGCGAGGGATTAAGAAGCAGATGCATCACACATAAATGATCTATGTACCATTTATTTTGTAACTCCGGATCACACCAGTGCCATCTTTTACAATGCTTTATTCCTTTTTTCAAAAAATAAGAGAATTTAAAATTAGCTAATAAAATAAGATCTAGAAAAATGCAACGAATTACATATTTGTTAGGGGAAACACCAAATCGTCTAGCAGGGTTTTCTAGTGTCCAAAAGGTAAGCGTCATCAATGGAAGCCTACGTTTACACTCTGTAGGAGGGATGGAAGAAGATGAAGACATTTTTGAAACGGTTTTGTTAGTGTTTTTGTAACTTGCATCGTTGGTCCCTCAATGCGTGCTATTGGTTTTCCATTTCCCGCCAAATACACAATAAATGTTCTACACGTAACTTGCATGCTTTGTCCTTGAAATCATTTCATGATGTGCTGTCAAAGTTTAGTCGTGTTTTATATTTACCTTCCCAATGTAATAATTGCGTTTTTGACTCTTCATTTGTGTAGTCGATTCATCTCCATATATTCACTTATATTTAAATTAACTTCGCATATCATCCTTCATATCTAAAACACACACATACATACCTTAACTTCCTGAACCCTTTCACTATCCTAAAACCTAACTTTTTCTATGACTGCTGCTCGTAGATTTGTTCATCTGGAGGAACTCATGGTTTTAGCAAATTCTAGCAAGTTGCCAGACCAATTGCTCGTTTATATTGACATGCAGATGCAAAGGGAAGCTTAACTAGAAAATGACCTTTCCAATTTAATGATGCAGTTGCTTCAAGTGTAAACGAAAGGCGTGCATTTATAGAAGAGCTGGAACATTTTTGAGAAATTTTGTGGCCTATAAGGCGAAGGCGGAACTCAAGCGTCTTTATAAGGATGATTTGATTAAGGTGATGGAGACGAGGAAGGTAGTTTTACAATTGCGCCTTCAGGTCCATAAGGAAGTTGATTTTTATAAAACTTTATAAACGGGAGATGGTCTGCTTGTGGGGTTGTTCTTTTTTGCTTTTGGGTTATATATTGTTAACATTACCGTCTTTCAGTTTTTTTCATGAATGTATGATTGCAACTTTTGTTTGTTAATCATTGAATCATGCCACTATAATGTCTTGTTGGTATTATGGTTGTTTTGTGGGTAAATTACATTGTTCATCCCGGAAGTGACACCCGTCCACACGTTTTGTCTAAACTAAAGACCTTGTAATTTTTCAAACGGTGTTCGACCACTACTCTGTTTGACCAACGTTGTTACCTTGGAGACAAAATAATTGAAACAAGTTGCATAACTAGTACGCTTTCATAATTTGATTCTCTTAAACATACCACATATACATACAATAAAAAACTACAAGAAATACATACAAGGGTAATTTAAGATCCAAAACATTAGTAATAGAAGATAACACAAAAACGACCCATTCTTTGCATTCTCAGCATTGACGTTCATCTTCAGTAAATGCATCATCCATCTATTCAGCATACACCCTTTTCCTCTTCAGTGGCCTTCCTTTGTCCACTAGTTTATCACCACCATGGTTTGCCACCTGTTTACAAACCAAAAACTCAAGGTTACATTTCTTAACAACATGGTTTAGAACATATTCACCCTTAGCACCATTAATCTCATCAGGCACATGATCATCTATCCCCTGTTACACAGCTTCACATGGTATCTCTACAAGATCACCACTTTATTTCCCTATGTTGTTGTTCAAATGCACCTCTTCTTCACATAGGTGTTCCCAGCTAACCTTGTCTTTCATTACCTCTGTTGAATGATATCATTTCATCACCAAAACACAAAATAAGAAAAGATTTTTAGAGAGAGAAAGAACTAGAGATAGAGACAAAGAGAGAAAAATGAAGATGGTTACTTGTACTAGAAAATAAATAAGAAGCAACACCCTCTCCACACTTGGAGAGGGCTTTATATAGTTACAAGGGTAGACAAGCCTTGTGGGCTTTGTCTTTGGGCCGGACCTAAATGGAATGGGTTTAAGCCCGACAACTAGGCCCAATTAGCTTAAATAAATTCCTGTAATCTATGTTTTACTTATACAAGGCTCGGGAAAAATAATGACCATCACTTTACTAAAAACACGGCTAACAATCTCCCCTAAGGGGTGGTTATTCAATTGTGGATCCTTCTTGTGAAGTCTTGAGTCTTGGAGCCTTGTATTCTTGGGAATTCCTTTTAAAGTTCCATTTGCATGCTTGTGATCTTGGATCTTAATCCTTAACTTGATATTCTTTGACAAAATACTGATATCATGGTCTTTGGCCTTGATTTGTCTTGACTACTGAGATCTTTGAATCTTTTCCTTGAATCTTTATGCCGCCTTGCGATCTTGTATCTCCACCCTCATGCTCAAAGTCTTGAAAGCTTGCTAATAATCTCCCTCAACATTTCCTTTAACATGATTACTTGTACCACATCATGGTAGGAGTAGTACTTAATCCACTTGTAAGATATATCTTTGTTATTGTTCGGCAATCTTGTCAAGAAATATTCTTTTGAAGAGGTGCTTGTACATCAGAGATTGTAGAAGACTTTGACACATGTACTTGAGCTTTCATCATGTATTTATCTTTGTCGATTGAGCATGAGGTCTTGAATCTTGACTCGTCATGGACTAGAAGCTGCTACCATCACGAAAACCTGCAAGTATAGGTTAGAGATAAACATATATGGACGAAAGTGTCTTTGTCACTTCGTCGAATACGGTTGCAATAACCACGGTTCCCCGTTAATCAGTATAAATACTGCCTATGATCAGGTAGAATTCAAAAGAATCTCCTTGACAGGGTTTTGTAGCTGTACTAGCCGTTCTCGTTACCGGAGCGTCTCAAAGCAGACAACATGGTAAGAGTGAGTCAGATAGTTACTATCTTTCTGATTGAGTCATCAATTCATATACTGGACCAAAATTGATATCCAGTTGACACAAGCTTGATTCATTTAAAATGTCGCAAGTTACCTACCAAGAGCTTGTTTGATGTTGGCTCAAGAAGGATTTCCATCGTCACTGTGAATACTAAAGAGTATCACTCTGATGTTCTGGCAATTATCACAAGGATAATGCGTAGGACTTATTGATACCAAATGTTGTATAATGATGTACGACATTTTGTATATTAGAATTTGTGTCCTAGTGATATTTTGGATGGATCTCGTTGGCTCTAGACTCTATAAGTGCACATTTGTTATTTGGTAATCAGAGGCTAGAGCGGACCGCCACCTTTTCAATATCAACGATCTCAAAATGAGAAAGCCGATAGAAGCATGTTGATCTCCGTGAGAAATGAAACATAAATCTTTTGAGAGATTCTGAGTGGCTAGGGAGGGTTGTGCATTGCATCACTGGGTCCATGATGACAGTCTTCATTATCAGAATCATCTTAGTGATTACCGATAGATTATGTATTGACCTAGTTTCTGCCTAGGGTTGTATGCAGGGCTTCTTCTTTCACCCTTTATCCTTACAATTATTTTTCATTCTTCAACCCCTTCAGTGCTTACCGAGACTTCATGACTAGTACCTTGTTGGGTTTGTTCCAGCACTAGCTTCATCTCAGTCGGCACTGTTCCCTTATTCTCACTTTACTCTTTTTTTCAATCATACCTAGGACTTCTACTGTATCTCATAGAGTGTTCCTGGGTAGATCCCTTTGGTTCTGGCTAGATCATAGAACGAACATACCTAACCTTAACCGCCTTATAACTCCTTGAGAAACAACAGTTGGTCGGTCTTTGAGGTATTGCCATAAAGATCCATAAAACCATTTGATAAAATATCAATCAACGTGTCTAAGAAATCATTTAAGACACATTGAATGTTTCCAGAGTTACCAAAAAGCTCCCCCTATACATATACACCATTTTGTGAAAGAGTTTTGCACATGCGAGGTTTGGGAACGCACTTATAGATTGAAGATCGTATCCGTTATTAATCCCTATTGATCACATTTTAATCACTATTCTCCCTCTCAAAAATTGCATATGTGGTTACAATTTTTGACAATTAGTGAATTAAAAACAAGTTAATGTCTGGAATTCACATGAGCCTAGCTAAGTCTTAGGAGAACCAGAGTTCATGCAGAATGAATCATATTATTATACTCCCCCTCAATTATAGAATAAAGTGAAA
This sequence comes from Tanacetum coccineum, assembly GCA_026074375.1. Lineage (NCBI taxonomy): Eukaryota > Viridiplantae > Streptophyta > Magnoliopsida > Asterales > Asteraceae > Tanacetum > Tanacetum coccineum. The sequence continues at coordinate 10,723 of BQNB010038012.1, read as the reverse complement.
ACTTAGAGTGGGAGTGTAACACCCTCATTTTTATATATCTCAGCGGAAGGGTCATTTGGGGTGCTACGTCTTAATACAATAACTTAAGCATAGAAAACGACTCGAAAAGAGACGTTTTTAAATATAACCATTCGAAATAAAAGTTTCACAACATAAGTCCCAAAATGTTTTCATAATCAATACATCATTTTCAAATATTTTCTTCGAATGATTTTCTTTAAATGGGCCTTCAAAATAGTTATTTCATTAGCTTCTCCGAAATCTTCATCACCGAATTACCTTCAAGGACCTGAGATAAAACATGCTAAAAGTCAACAATAACGTTGAGTGAATCCATAGAGTTTATATCTATAATAAATTCCGAACACAAGTATTATTTCTCACAATCATCAAGACATAACGATGTGGATCAGACAAAGTTATAGGGGGATTATTATATGCCTCATGACATTGAACGTTACCATATAATAAAAATGCCCACTATACACCCTCGCTATGAGTGCATATTACTCTCTATACAACGCATCCGTAGTGTCATTTTCCCGACACATGACGGTAGCCAGTCGTCATGGATTAGAGGTGGCAACCTCCAAATTGTACTATTTCGTGTATAAGCGTCTACCATTACTCGGTAGTTAACAATTCATGATTTCCGTGGGACTTTTATCTAGCGAGTTAAGCTAACTTATAATAATCAAGGCTACTAGCATACATTCGGGTCCCTTGTGTTATATTTTTAAAAAACAAGCATGTTATCCCCCTCACGGGTTTATAAAACAATTAAAGTATTAAAATGCGAGGCTATGAACTCACAAGTGATGTCGGAAGAGAATAGCGATATGAATAAGAACTTCGGGAATAGGCGTGTCGACCAACCAAGACCTATACAATTAGTAACGGGTCTTAGGTTTCTAGTTGGTAATAATTATGAAAACTCATAAATAAAGTAAATATATATGTATACATGTATTTAACATGATGATCAAGTTTATATGATGTAAGTATTTTATACTTAAGCTTTTATATATTTTTAATTTGCCACTTTTAGCCATTTCAACTAGTATTGTCCATATTAGCCCAAAAGCCCATTAGGCCCATTAACCAAGTCCATTAAGTTATTATATTGATATTATTACTCAAAGACCAGGTCCTAGCCCATTAGTAAGGTCCAAGTGGATTGGGCCTAAAGCTAAGTCCAATAAGTCCATTTTGTTTCATTGGGCCTAGTGGTCCAATAAGCCTTATGGGTCCATTTTAGCTCATATACAACTTTTATTATAACTTTTCGGGTTCTCGAGGTTAGGATACTTTTATTATCAGTATGTTAGTATTTTAAAACTCCCAAGAAGTGGGTCCTTACCACCTTGGATTTTAGTTACAAAAATCGCTTTACATAGTATAGTGTTCGGGTAGTAGTAAATTTTGTATACTTTTATGTTTACGAAAATAGTCATAATTTATAAACTGTAAATGGTATAATTGATATATTTATATGCTTGGATTCATAATTAAGTGTACTTTACAGATTCAAAGTCATTTTTATATCTCTTTTAATATTACTTATACATATGGGTATATTACTACCTAATGGTCAAGTTACTAATTAGGACTGAAATTTCACTTTCACCATTTTGATGCCATTTACAAACCATAGAGAGTTGGTTCACTATCCAATTGATTCAGAATTTACATGACTTTAGCTACAACCCATTGTTTTCACTTTTTAATTGGTGCAGCTCGTAAATATGACTTTTTACACAATCTATACAACAAGGTCTAGATTTGACTAGTTTTAGTGTTTTGACCATAACTCATTCATTATTTACTTTCTTAGAATCATCCAATTTGCCCAATGTACATAAGAGATTTATCTATGACCTCATGTCATCAAATCAATCCTCAAACCTACTGAGTTTTATAGAATCTAATGTTCATTACAGCTCATAATTTTGAAGATCTTTTCACTTGTTTTAGATGACTATTTTAGCTATAATTAACCTAGATCTATACATGCATGGCCATTATTTATTACTTGATCATCAAATATAATACATGTACATATACAATTGAAAATCAAAAGAAAACATAAACAAAACTCATGAGATTTTTACCACAAGAAATATGTAGAAAATGATCAAATGATCAAAACAAGAACAAAGCTTCAATCTTCAAACTTGATCTTCACCCAAAATAATTTTTGATCACCATTTTTCTGTACCTAAAATGACTTGATAAAAACTTGTATAACTTTAGCCCCAAAATGTATATAACCCTTCTTGAAAACCCTTTTCAATCACCTCAAAAATACATGGAATATACTAGGTTGTCATTTTTACTAGTGTGGTTATTTTGTGATCTATAAAATTGTATGGAATTGGTGTTGTGGTGGTTCTAGCTCACGGCAAGGGAGGAGAGAGGAGACTTTTGTACCAAGATTCTGAGAAATGGTATTAGACATAGTGGTTTTTAGATGGAAGATTACATGCAATTACCATTGACATGTGTCTTAGACACAAGTTCATATCATGCCACGCCACCCTTGTGGTGATTTCATCACAATTTGAATTTAGTTAGTGATAAAATTAAACATTTAGGGTATAAATTTTAAGATAGGTAGGTAGTTTTGAGGCTAACGGGTATAAACGTAAAACATAACAAGAGTTAAGACGGAACCACGAAGTAAAAACGAACAAAGTAAAGAATCGATTCTACATAAGATTGGTGAAACTTTTCTGAACTTTAATTTAACGTAAGTTAACAAGCCGAATAATAATTATCAACATTACTCGTAAATTTTACGTAAAAAATAACGACAAATCGCATAACACGAAAAAAATAACACCGAATGTTAATAAAATTAAATTCTATGGCATTTTGAAAATATACGCTCTATGCATAACCGTAGAATTCGTCGGTTCTTTGGTAAACGTCCATAAATTCAAATGGTAAGCCCTAATTCTCCCGATTAGTCGTGAGTTCATATCTCAACATAAAAATGAAAAATATAATTAATACTCGAGAATAAAATAATGACCTGAAATTGACGGTTTGTCACAAGAAGGGTCTTGATCCTTCATGGATCTTCAAAAAAAAACTTGGAAAATTCATAAATAATCCATCCAACTTTCTTAATATGGCTAGGACGCGCGCTGTAATCAATTCTACTTCGGGTCAAAAATCCTGCAAGCTCAGGTCGCGAGTCGGATGCGTTTAGTAGCCTTTTGGTCAAACGACAATGCGAGAGGAGCCTTGGTGAATTGGACTCATCTAGCTTAATCATTTTGGTCGTTTTCTTGATTTAGCCCTTCCCCGAAATGCATATTTCTCAATCGTGGGTCTTTGTTCTTCAATCAAACTTGATTTGTTCTTCATCTTAAGGCCTGGAAGCTTGCACCATTTGCTCTTTTTGTTCATGAAATGCTTCCCGAGCTTGATTTCTTGATGCGGGATTCCTCGTACTTGTATAACATCTCTTCGTATTCATCTTTTCTTCTTTTCCCTGTATTTGGCTACATATAGACTTGCATATACACTTTGATACGATTAAGTAACAAAACCATATAGCGGTAACCAAATAACACATACAATAGTACGGATAACACGACTAGAAAAAATTCAATATGAGCGTTATCAACATTTTTATAGAAAAAGGTAGGAAGGATCAAAGTAAGATTAACCTTCAGTTACGACTGATGACATTAAATAACGTCTATTTTATAGCATCATTTATCCCATGTTATTAACCCATTTTGTATAATTATTGCAAAGAATTGTTACTTAATCATTTATATTTAAGAATTGCAGTAATTATGAAGTAATTGGTGAAAGTTAGCAAAAGGCGCGCATTCTGGAGCTTATATGAAGATATTTTGAAGATTACTATTCTGAAGACCAATACGCCGTATCCATCAAGGAAGATACGGCGTATCTGTGCATGCACTCACCAAAGACCACAGAGGAATAAAGCATAATACGACGTATCCAGAGTGACTCAATACGCCGTATTCGAAATATGGAATCAATATAATATTTTGTAAGATATCAAGCGTGGTCCCGACTCCATGAAATCCCCAATACACCGTATCCAATACTTACACCGTATCCAATACTTAGATACGCCGTATCGAACCGACTTCTAGACCTTATAAATAGAAAACTTAAAAATGAGTTTTAAGTGTGCTAAATCATATTCTCGATACCTAAACCATAAAAGTCGATTTTCAGAAAAGAAAAAGATCAGAAGAGGTCGAGCAACGTTATCAATTCCATAGAAGACATCGTGTAATTCTATATACTTTAGTAATCGTCCAGTTTTTGGTATCATTCGTTAACTCGGTTAGTTTACCTTGGCTAAATAATTACTCTTGTATTTATTATGACGTTTGAAGGCTAATACCTTCGAGTATTAGCCATTATTATGAAGATTTGAATGTTTGGTATTTGTTTATCTTGATTTCTTGATTTATCGTTGAATGCTTGTTTATGTTTATCAATTTATACTTATCTACGCGCTTTTGCATGCGACCTATCATTCAACTGGATCTAGTGACACATACCAAGTAGATCTAGAGTCCGGGATAGCTCTCCATATAGTAATTTATACATCTAGAATCATAGTTACACAAATATTGTCCTTCTAAGTCTGTGTCTAAGATACGCTTCGGGCTTAACTAGTTAATTGGATATTTCTAATGGTTTATTGGTCGTGTTAACTAGCAGGTGACCTAGATAATTCAACAAGTAACGTTCTGATTCTATAGGATAGTTAGACAAGGGGACTACTAGTGTATAAATTACCATTAAGCGGTTAGTGGGTAAAGTCTCTATAAGCTAGGGTTTAACAAGATCACCATTGCTTTAATCCCTAAGATAGATTATAATCAGCAAATAAGGATGCTTTATGTGGATGCTTTAAGTGTGACGGAATTAATGTGTCTAGGTCTTAGGATGATGTAACGCCTAAGTCTTAAGAATGATATGACACCTCGAGAGAAGAAATCATTGCACTTAATAAACAAACCAACATTCTAATCGGATTAATAATGGTTAATACAGTTTTCTTATATTCGGCTCGACCGCTCTTTTATCTTTTGTTTATTAGCTTGCGTGGTTTAAAGTGCCTTGAATTGATTGTAGTCACCAACCAAACCGTGCTAATCTCTCAGGCTGAAAACCCCCCATTTTCCCGTTAGAATTAGGAACTAGGACTGACATAGGTTTAGAATAGAATAGAATTAACATAGATTAGATAACCAAGATATTAATTAAATTGATAGATTAACCTCGCTTCAAGTGTTCGACATCCTACCTTCATTACCAGAACTACTACCGATCGGTACACTGCACTGCTTAAAGGTGTTGTTTTTTGGTTTAGGTTCGGCCAAAATATAAAAATTAAAACTTGAAATCATAAAATATACACTCACATGCGACGACAATTCGAGTTTTTTGCGCCATGCCGGGATGATATATAACTTGAAGAGTTTTATTTGATTATTGTTGCTTTTTAACATTAGATTAGACCTAACCCTTAGGATTAGTGTAATTTAGATTTTGTATATTTTTTTGCATATTTATTTGTCTGGTTTAATTGTTTTCCTATTCTGAAAAAGTAATACGGCGTATCTACGTCATTTAGATACGACGTATCCAGTCTGATCAATTATACGACGTGTTTGCCTCTTCGTATACGGCGTATTGATTATTTTCTTTACAAATCTATTTTTCTATAATAGCTTTACTTTGCATCATGTCTTACTTTTTTTTTTTTTTTTTTTTTTTTTTTCAGAACAGAATCCAGACTCCGTCCATATCATTTTAACTACCCTGAAAGAATCCTGACAATGCAGGAAATGTTAAACAAGTTCATTGACGATGGAAAACGAGAACACGAGGAGATGAGGGCATTCATCTATGACTTCTAAACTACCAATGAGCTTTTGTTCAAATAAAGGAATAATTCACTAATTGAGTTCAGATTTGAGGTATAATAGTTATTAAAAGTAATTAATAACGTTCCGATTATAGATTGCGATGCTAAGGGAGTAACTACTAGAGGTGGAAAAACTATGACTCAAGATGATCGTGATAACAACACCAATGTGCTACCAAAAGAACCTCTAGTAGTGGAACTCAAAAAGCCAGTTGGACCAAACAATGTCCTCACTAATGATCAACCTCAGATGACTAGTGAACCTGTTGTTCAACCATCAAATGAAGAACAAAGAAACACCTACAATTCCTTCCTTAAAAAGATTAGTAAGAAAAATAAGAAAAGAAGGAGAGCTCACCAGAAGTAGTTTTTGGAAAACTTTAAGCAACTCTACATCAACTTGCTTTTCATCGAAGCATTAGCTCAGATGCCGAAGTATGCCAAATTTCTAAAAGGTTTGCTAACTAATAAGGCCAGACTGGAAGAAGCTTGCAAAATCATTATGAACGAAAGATGCTCTGCCGTATTATTAAACAAGCTTCCATCAAAGGAGAAATACCCAGGGATTTTTATTATTCCTTGCGACATTGGCCAATTACATATTGATAACGCATTGACAGATCTAGGAGCTAGCATAAGCTTAATGTAATACATGATGTACAAGAAACTTGTTTTGGGAGAACCAAAGGCTACTAGAATGAGTTTGGAACTTACAGATAGGTCGATCCAATAACCGAGAGGAATAATCGAAAACGTACTCATTAAAGTAGATAAATTCGTCCTTCTCATAGATTTCATCATCCTAGATATGCCCGAAGACTCAAGAGTTCCTATAATTTTAAGAAGACCATTTTTGGCGACCGCTCGAGCTATGATTGACGTATTCAATAAGAAAATAACACTAAGAGTTGAGGATGATGAAGTGGTCTTTGACGTAGAACAATCAATTAAAAGACCTACCACTGAAGACGATGAATGTTATGGGATTGATGATTTGGACGACTCGATCAACGAAGAAGCTCAGGAATTGCTGGCAAATGAAGAGCCTGATTTATTTTTATCAAGGGGACTGGAAAAATTAATTAATCAATCAGACCTAGAATGCTGTAAATCTGCCAGTAGTGATGGAAACAGTAAGTCTGATCCAGAAAATTCGATACGGTGTATCGACTCTGCCAATACGCCATATCCAGTTACGCAGGGGACTACAAATGGCGATGATGTTAAAAGCAAACATCTTTATTCAGCCAGTGCTAACGAGATCGAAGAGGAGAAACCAGAGCTGAAGAATTTGCCTCAACACTTAGAATACGCATACCTTCATGGAGACAAATCCTTCCCCATTATTATCTCATCTAAATTGTCTAAAGAAGAGAAAATTTCACTTCTACAAGTATTGGAGAAATGAAAAGGAGCAATGGCTTGGAAAATGTCAGACATCAAGGGAATCAATCCATCATATTGTACACACAAGATTCTGATGGAAGATGACTACAAACCGGTCATCCAACCCCAAAGGCATCTAAACCTTAAAGTCCAAGATGTTGTGAAAAACAAAATTGTTAAGCTACTTGATTCCGGGCTAATTTATCCAATTTTAGACAGTTCATGGGTTAGCCCTATTCATGTTGTGCCCAAAAGGGGAGGGATGATTGTAGTTTTGAATGATAATAATGAATTAGTTCCTTCCCGCACAGTTACTGGATGGAGGGTGTGCATCGATTTCCGTAAACTCAATGATGCAACTCGAAAAGACCATTTTCCTCTTCCTTTCATTGATCAAATGTTAGAACGTTTATGTGGGAATGAATACCACTGTTTTCTTGATGGATTTTCAGGATTCTTCCAAATACCAATCGCAGCGGAGGATCAAGAAAAGACTACCTTCACCTGTCCTTATGGGACTTTCTCTTATCGACGAATGCCATTTGGATTATGTAATGCTCCTGCCACTTTTCAAAGATGCATCACGGCTATCTTCCACGACATGGTAGAAGACTTTATGGAAGTTTTCATGGATGACTTCTCGGTATTTGGTAACTCTTTTGATTGTTGTCTAGCTAACTTAGATAGAATGCTTGCTAGATGTAAAGAAACCAACCTTGTGCTAAATTAGGAAAAATGCCATTTTATGGTAAAATAAGGGATAGTTTTCGGACATAAAATTTCTGGAGCAGGAATCGAAGTTGATAGAGCCAAAATCAATGTGATAGCTAAATTACCATACCCAACTAACGTAAAATTTTCTAGGGCATGCTGGATTTTACCGAAGGTTCATAAAAGACTTCTCCATGATCTCTAAACCAATGACCCAGATTCTAATAAAAGACACGAAGTTTGATTTTTTTGATGATTGCAAAAAGGCATTTAACATTTTGAAAGAAAAACTGACCACCACACCTATCATAATATCTCGTGATTGGAACGTGCCCTTTGAATTGATGTGTGACGCTAGTGACTTTGCTGTTGGAGCTGTTTTAGGGCAACGAATTAATGGAAAATTCAAGCCAATTTATTATGCCGGCAAAACTTTGAATAATGCCCAAGAGCATTACACCACCACCAAAAAAGAACTTCTCGCAGTTGTTTTCTCTTTTGAGAAGTTTTGTCAATATCTTGTCTTATCAAAAACTATAGACAATACTGGTCATTCTGCCTTGAAGTATTTTTTCAGCAAAGAAGACGCAAAACCAAGACTTATTGGGTGGGTTCTACTTCTCCAAGGATTTGACATTAAGATTAAGGATAAGAAATGGGCAGAGAATTTAGCATTAGATCATTTGTCAAGACTTGAGAACCCCGATTTGGGAACCTTCACGGAGGAAGAAATAACTGATGAATTTCCCGACGAGCATCATATGATATTGAAAGTCGGGCTCAACAATGATGAACCATGGTATGCTGATTATATTAACTATATTGTTGGAAAGATTGTACCGCCAAATTGGACACCTAAAAAAAGAAGAAGATTTTTCTCTCAAGTTAAGTATTATTTTTGGGACGAACCGTATGCATTCAAGCTATGCTCGGACATTGTAATGAGAAGATGTGTTTCTAGGAGCGAAATCCTTGAAATCTTGGTGCATTTTCATTTTGGACCAACTGGGGGACATCATAGTGTGTCAATTACCAAAAGAAAAGTCTATGAATCATGATTCTATTGGCCTGGCATCTTTAAAGATGCTAAAGATTATGTGATGAGGTGCGATGCATGTCAGAGATCAGGAAACATATCATCAAGAAGTGAGATTCCACAAAACAACATTTAGGTATGTGATGTATCCGACATATGGGGGCTAGACTTTATAGGTCCCTTTCCGAACTCAAAGGGGAATAAATATATATTAGTAGCGATAGATTACGTCTCAAAATGGGTTGAAGCTCAAGCTCTTCCTACAAATGATGCTCGCGTTGTAATTAGGTTATTGAGAAGGCTATTTGCACGATTCAGAGTTTCTAAAGCTTTTATTAGTGTCGGGGGACGCATTTTTGTAACTCCCAATTAGAAAAATCCGTGCAAAAATATGGAGTAACTCCTAAATTATATACTGCATATCATCCTCAAACCAACAGACAGACTGAAGTGACTAATAGAGCTATAAAACATATTCTGGAAAGATCAGTTAGGTATAACCCAAAGAATTGGTCAGAAAAGCTTGATGATGCATTATGGGCATTCAGAACTGCCTACAAAACACCTACTGGATGCACCCCCTTCAGATTGGTCTATGGAAAAGCTTGTCGCCTACCAGTAGAGATCAAACATAAAGCATATTGGGCACTAAAACAATGTAATATGGATCTCACAGCTGCTGCAAAAAACCGTTTCATGGAACTTAATGAATTAATGGAGTTAAGAGATGGAGCATATGAAAACACCCATATCTACAAAGAACAAACTAAAAGGTGGCATGACTCTAGACTTCGAGGGGATAAAGATTTCAAAGCAGGACACAAGGTATTATTATTTAACTCTAGATTTAAGATGCATCCAGGTAAGCTTAAATCAAAGTGGTACGGCCCGAATGTGGTAAAAACTGTGCATCCATATGGAACCGTGGAAATTATCGATAAAAATGGAATCATTTTTAAAGTCAATGGACATAGGTTGAAGAAGTATTACGATGGACATATTAATGCGAAAGAAAAAGAGGTGGTAGAAGTGCATGACATGGAATGATGAGAAGCTGATTAAAATTCTAACTTAAAGACTTCACTGTAAACAAAAGTGCTTCCCGAGAGACAACTCGGATTGTTATTTAATTTTATTGAGTATGTCTTCCCAGACATCAATACGGCGTATCCGCTCCATACCATACATCGTATTGATTGTCTGGACGTTATCAGTCTATATTTTTATTACACTTTAAAAGTATTATTGTCAGATTTGGAATACGGCGTATTCACTAAACTGATACGGCGTATCCACCAGACTAGTCTGTATTTAGTTTAGTTTAGTTTAAATTAACCGCAAGTACCAAGATAGGAATGCACATGTTTTTCTTATATTTTATACAGGACCTCGTGAAAGAAATATTGACGGAGTTGGTGGAATTCATATTTTATGGAATACTATGTGTGTGTTGTTCGTGCTATGATTTAGACGCTTTTCCAGCACACAATCTTACTCATAAACGCGACTTGGAAGATCTACCGAGCAAATATCAGCGGGGTTTCTCATTCTATTTTTTTTTAAATTCTCGTATTTAATATTTTATATATACAATGAGGACGTTGTATAATTCAAGTGGGGGGATGGAATTAGAATGTTTACTTGTCCTATTTTTCACA
>BQNB010038011.1:13037-46371 GCA_026074375.1 Tanacetum coccineum | reverse complement strand
AAACCGAAACCGGTTATTAGAAAACCGGTTATTTTAAAACCGGTTTTCTAAAAACCGGAAACCGGTTTTAACCGATTTTTTTGCACCTCTAATCTCACGTCACCCCTTAAGCCTAAGCTTTGGTCTATTACGTAGCGTGAAGATCACGCCTCGCGTCTTTGTGAGGCCTTAGCAGCGCCATGACGCGCCTTTTAAAAGCCTCGCTAAAAGGGAACAAGTAGTTTCATTTCTACTATAAACTTTATAATCTTCAAATGAAATTATACCTCTAATCACTTACTGGTGTTCTACAATCCAAAGTTAGTGTACACATGTTGCAGTTTTTTAGTATAATACATGTGGTACATATTGAGTGTTTACATCTTTTTGTTGAAATGATCATGTGTTGAGTAAAACTTAGCCATTATTACATTGGGTCCATATATATGAAAAGCTGACAAGCACTCAATGTTTAATTGAAAAAGACCGACTTAAACATCGATGCAAAGTGAAAACTATCACTCTCGCTTGGGGAGATAAACCATGGACCAAATTCGAAAAGTTTCAAAATCGAATCTTGTGTACGTTATTAACTTTTCAGAATATATTTTTTTGAATATATTTTTGCAGTTAATGAGTACAAAGTTTACTACTCGTTTTAGCTTGTTTAATTTGTTCGACTTCAATTAACACCGTCAATATCGTGTTATTCTATAAATCAACTTGTTGAAAATGGAAACCATCGCATTCATTGGCGAGACAACGACAAACCTATATAAAAGCAAAAAAAAATCTTGAATTCTTGGTGTCATATAAATATATTTTCCTAAACTGGTTAAGTTATGGGACTCATTGAGATTTAATTTATCTTATAGCATGAGACACATCAAAATTCTACAAAAAAAAAAATAGATGGTGAAACAGTATAAACTTCAAATAGAATATCAATGTTTTTCTCACTAACACTCACAGAAATTTGATGTATCACTTGATGAGCACCTTCTACGTAAGTATAATTAACCATCTATAAATCCAGCATTTTCTGTTATAATTTAAGACAAAATTTGAACTATATTCTTTTTCTGGATAAATTAATTTTTTAGGTATTGAATTATCAACTAACAACAACCATTAAAGTTGTTTTCAAGTAACAGTACTAGCAGGCAGTAGCATTATTTCCAATAGCAACAACCAGACCAAGTGCCAATAGTTTTCAAGTTGGAACAATGCTTGAAACCAAGAAATCTAAATTGGGCATAGCAACCTCTCTTAAGAAGAGAGTTTTAACAGATTTGAGTACGTATAAGCACATCAGACTTAAGACATGTATATTAATTTGCCAGATGACTGAGACACAGTTAGCCGAAATAAAATACATACTTACAATAGAAATATATAGAATGGAAACTTCGAAGCACAAAGATGAAAAAATGAATTATGAAATCTTGTAATCAGAACCTATTTACATGACTTTAAAGAGAAACCTATAACTAATAAAATCAAAAACAGTATAAAAAAATAAAATAAAAATTCAAAACACACCTGTTATAATTTTGAATTAAAACAAATTTAATTTCCTTTGCATGCTTGAAACTCTATGTAAATTGTCCATAGCCTGCACAAATCCTTTGTAATTGCTTGTTGTATGTATCAGCACCTTCATGATTCCCATATAACTCACTGTTCATATTCATATTCATATTCATATTTATACTCATTCCTAAGTCGGGTTTTGTCTCGTTACATAAAACCCGACTCTGGAGTGTAGTACCTCCAAACAAAAACGGTGATTGGAGATACCTATTCCATTTGATGTCTTCTGCTTGTTGGCTTTCATTTCCAACCAAGGGAACTTGGTTATGAAAGCCGTTATTTGCGTCAAATAAAGATGTCGTTGTTTCCCAATTGTTGGGTTGGAAACCCGAAAGAATAGGGTTGGAAAGAGTGGTATCAGTGTTAGAGCTAGAGCCAAACAAGAGACTTGAATCAGGTTGTGGTGGTTGGTTGTAAGTGAAGTCTAGGAAACCCGAAAACTGTTCAGTATTGGTGTGTTTAGTGTCGGTGTGCGTTGCGAGGTTGGCATTTTCGTGACTTGTGGTAAACCGGTTTCTGAAGAATTCGTGTGTCTCTAGTGATGGATTCTCTATGCTTGGAACCATAGTTTGTTGGTGGTTCTTGTTGTTACTTCTAGGCGATGGTTTGTCCTCATTTTCGACGTCCGATATTGGTTTGTGAGTATTTGGATCAATCCCTTGTTGCCTTAACTTCTTCTTAATCGACGAGTTCCATAAATTCTTAATCTCGTTATCTGTTCTTCCTGGCAGCTGAGCCGCAATCTGAGACCATCTAAAAAACAAAAAAATCGAAACAAAATGATCAAATGTTAGTAAATACACATTGGTTTAACGTTATTTAAGTTAATAGAGTTTTGTTTGTGTTTACTTGTTGCCGAGTACTGCATGCAACTCTACGATTAAGGTCTCTTCTTGTTGCGAAAACGTGCCTCGTTTCAAATCAGGCCTAAGGTAATTAATCCATCGTAACCTACAACTCTTTCCACATCTTTGAAGACCCGCGAGCTTAGGAACGGAACTCCAACAGCCGTGACCAAATTTGGTGATGTGTTTGATGAGTTTTTCATCTTCTTCTGGTGACCAAAGGCCTTTTCTTAGCCTTTGTTTGTAACAAGTGGAATGCCTGGCCATGTGCAAAGGAAAGATGTCAATAAGAATAATGATTTGAGGGTGTTAATTATAGGAGGGCCTTTCACTCGATTCTAGCTGGCTTTTTGGGTGTGGGGTATGTCAACGACTAATTTTTTTTTTAAGGACAAATGTATTATGGAAAAGTTAGCTGAAGATTAGTAATTTTATTTACAACATTAATTGGGAATACAAAGTTTTTTTCCCTTGATAATCATGTTTATTCATCATTTAGTCGACTAAATTGTAGGGTTCGACCTTATCGTCACACATATCAAGTAATGCAATGTTCTTTCTTTATGGAGAAGCTCGGCGTGGCTATCATGGTTGTTTGCGCAAAGTAAAAAATTGAACCTCAAATCATTCATATTTTAAAAATCGCAGCTACAAACCTTTTATTACTATATCAACTTAACTCAATACAAGTTTTATTACACGACTCACTGTATATCGCTGCGGAACACATATGAAATCGTACATGTGTGCGTGCACCAAATAACAAATATAAAAATGCTATAATCACAAAGAGTTTACAAAAATATTTTTACAAAATGATGTGTCATGCAATAATTGAATTCAAGTTTTTTATTTCTCATCTTTTAATTGACCAATAATGTACAAATCATCATGCCACATCATTTTGTGGAAATCTTTTTATAAATTCTTTGTGATTTTAGCATTTATTTAACAGACATGTACCTGTCTCTTTCCATAAAGTTTACCATGTGTATCAACTCCCGTAAAAAATTGTTTATAAAGCGAAAGACATGGGTAAACCCTTTTAATTTCATGTCCTTTTATTGGGATCAAGTTAATTTCCATAATAAAATATTCTGTTCTGACTTACATATATGTATGTTACATTGAATTTGGATATCATACATGATATACATAGCGTGTTTGGCTAAAATTACTATAATAATTTGTACCCTTGATAGCAAAAAAGTTTTAATCTATAATTTTGTCGAAAAGAGTCCTACCTAAGATTTTGAGAAGATTTGACGTTGATGAAATTGTACTAGTCTGAACCCTACTCAGAACAACTCTTGTCCGTGATAAAAATTGGATACTCAAAGTGCTATTATTTCTCAAACTCAAAAGTGCTTTTAACATTTTGGTTTAATTGTACCAGATTTCTTTTGAGGTAAACATGGTATCTTTATAAAGCCAAAAGTTCAATATAGACCCAATATTTGTCATAGACCCAATGAACCAATCCTAGCCACTCATTTTTTCATCAAAAATAAAATAACTCACTTTTCACATTTAAAAAAAAAAAATATATCTCACACACTGTTAATCGTTACGCAAAACAAAACATATCATCGCGACGAGAATTAAATTATCTTTCTATAGAGGGGCGACACTATGTACTTTCGAGAAACTTTTTTTTATGATTTTATGAAGTCATATACGATTTTATGAAATTATATATGATTTATGAAATCATATATGATTTTATGAAATCATATATGATTCGTTATACGAATCATATATGAATCGTATATGATTCGTATAACGAATATAACGAATCATATATGATTCGTTATACGAATCATATATGATTTTCGCAATTCGTGATTGAAAAAAAAAATCACATATATGATTTTTTATGAAATCATATAGATTGTTATATGAATACATATAAGAACTTTCGCAAATTCGTAACTAAAACAAAACTGAAACAAAAGTTCGTTAGAATCACAAAGCATATATTATGATTTTAGGAAAATCATTTAATGATTTCATGGAAATAATTTTATGTTTCGTATAAGAATCATATACTGATTCGTATATGATTCCCTTTATAACGAATTTATAACGAATCATATTTGATTCGTTATACGAATCATATTATGATTAGCACAATTCGTGATTGAACAAAAAAAAATCAAAAAAAAAGTTCTTGTAAAGGTATTTCGTGTCAACCGTGTACTGAAAGATAAAATAAATACTCGTCGCGATTGGTGTATTTTTTGTAGTGTGAACCGATATTTACCGTTTTTGTAAAGATATTTTTATTTTTAAAAAAAAAGAGGTTTGGAAAGTAAAGTTTTTTTATTTTTGTGAAAAAATAGATGGTTGAGATTGGATTAATTAGATCTATGAAAAAATATGGAGTTATGTTGATCATTAACTCTCTTTATAAATCAAGCATGAAAAGCGCTACAACTAACATAAAGCAACAATTTAAATTATTTCAAGGACGGACATTGGGTATCTGTAATCCAATTATCAAAGTATTATGAGGGGTTCTAGGCTGGTTTCGCTAGTATTATGCATGTGATGCTTGAACCAAGTAAGATCAAATGGCTATTCTTATCAACTTTGAAGGTTTGATGACGTTACTTTAAAGATAATGTTTTGCCGAAACATATGTTTCAGTCATAGTGGGAACTACAAGGAAATTTTCATTACTTCTGGAGTAGGTATGGTATGCAGGTGTTGCATAGAGTTGAGTTCGAGGTGGGGGATCATTAGGATGACAAAAAAACTCGTACCCAACGGGGACCCGATCCCCAAACTCGATTCGACTTGCAAATCCTCGAGTTGATCGGGGATGGGGATTGGGATGGGGAATCCGTGAAATATGAAACCGGGTATGGGGCGGGGATGGGGATACCATAAATCGCCGACCCTGAACTTTTTATTGTACAAATATGCATAAATTATATGTATATTAATACTACATGTACTAGTATATGTATATGTTAGTGAGTGTATAGACAAGAATTATACTTGTAGTATATTTGTATGTATATGTTATATTTAATGGATCAAATATAGCAAAAATGTTAAGCACCAACTACGTATTATTCAACCAATATTTTTTCCGAATACACATATTCTATGCATATTTTTGTATTAAATATGATATTTTAATATTTACCATGCTTTAAAGTCGAATAACATTTTCGTTAATTCAATTACATATAATGTATGCTTATAAGACATTTATATGTCAATTCTTTATGTATTTTTATTAGTTATGTAATTTTTGTACTCAATTGATAAGGATGAAAAATCCTCGAATGGGGATGCAAAACAATTTCCTGACGGGGATGGGGATAGGAGTGAGAAATGGTGATGTGGATGGTAAATACGATTCCTAATATTTCTCGCCACATTGCCACCCTATGGATCATACATCTGAGGTGAAACCTCAAGGTAATGTCGGTCAGGTAAGTGGTTCATGAGAAGTACAAACTCAGGATTTGATAGACTGTTATTCAACACGTGATGGGGAGCGACACTCAGCATAAGAACTATTTGGGTATAGGAAAGACAGGTATGAGATTGCTTTTGCAATTGCTGCAGTGAAGATAATATGTACATACTTAAGTCATTGACTTTGAATGGTACAATTGCTTGTGAGGTGATTTTCAAGTGGAAGGCTGGATTGAAAGAAGAAATGGATACTCGGTTAGACTTGTTTTTGCTTAGCAACGGTTATAGGAATAGTAGTAACGATAACAACGACTATTACTGGGAGTATGCACCAGGTATATTCCTACATATATCTCTCTATATAGATAGTATGGTATTTCTTGCGAATGAATGGTTGTGACCTAGGTTGCCAAACGGTTTGTTGAATAAGCAATGAGAAATATACTTGGCATAAAGATATTAAGGGATCAAAGTAGGAATATGGTAGGATTATGTTATCTAAATAACATATATTATCATATAATACGCTTCTAAACACGCTCGACAAGAATTTTCCAATCCTTATAAAAGAGCCTAGATGAAATGATAGGAACACCCAAGTACTTGATCGGAAAAGTACCTTCTTCAAACGAAAATAGTTAAAGGATAGCTGTCTTAACTTGATCTGTCACGTTACAAAAGAAGACAGTGCTTTTTTGAATACTTGAAACCAAACCCGAAACATTTTTGAACTCTTCTAAAGCCTTCATTGTTGGGATTAAAAGACTTTTTAAAGCTGTTTGGAAGTTACTGCTGCTAAGTTAGTGCTGCTGGTTACAACTGCTGAAAGATTACAACTGCTAGAAGAGTTTCTACTGTCAAAAGGATAAAGACAAGAGAAAGGATAAAGATGAAGATTGTTTATAAAGATTACTTACGGGGTAAGTATGAGATATTTTTATAAAAGATTTGTATAAGTTATTTGTTTAGAAGATCATGATAACTTAGGAAAGTATTGTAAGCCTTGTATGACTCCTTGGTGTATAAAAGGAGGTCTTAGGGCATAATGTTTATATAATTCAGATATCTAGAAAAGTGTTATTCGTAGCTTCAAGATTTTGTAAACCCTAACACTATTAAGAGTGTTCGTTTTATATGGAGGCTGAAAGTTTAGTAAAGTGTTTGTTATTGATCTTGTTTATTACTGTTTCATTGAAATTCTTTTTAGTATCATTGACTAGATTCTGCATAGTCTTTGATATTCACAATCAAAGTTTCTACTATAATTGTGTTAGATTTATCTTGCATAACTATACCTTATACAAGCTAAGGGATTAAAGATATATTCTATTGGGATCAACAAGTGGTATCAAAGCTTGTGAGAAGCTTTGAATAAGAAGAAACTTTACTACACACAAGATTTACCTTTTTAAGAAGCAATGGAGTCACAATCTACTCAAACCATCAAGATATCCATACTCCAACCTACAGTGCATTGATTACACTTTATGAGAGATGATAGAAAATGGTAATGCACCCATAGTAACAAAACTTGTTGATGGTAAGGAGATTGCTATCCCTCCTATAAGTGTTGAAGAGAAGGCACAAAGAATGACAGAATTGAAGGCAAGAATCACTTTGTTGATGGCCTTACCTAATGAGCATCAATTAAAGTTCAACTCATACAAGGATGCTAAGACACTGATGCAGGCTTTTGAGAGCAGATTTAGAGGAAATACTACTACAAAGAAAACTCAGAAAAATCTTCTGAAGCAGCAATATGAAAACTTTGCTGCATCCAGCATAGAAGTGATTGAGCAAACCTATAAAAGGCTTCAAAAGCTAATTAGTCAACTGGAGATGCATGGTGAAGTTATCTCTCAAGATGACATCAATCAGAAGTTCTTGAGAAGTTTGTCACAATAATGGACTATGCATACAATTGTGTGGAGGAACAAACCAGAGATTGAGACATTAGGTTTGGATGACCTCTTCAACAATCTGAAGGCCTACGAATCAGAGGACAAGGGGACATCTAACTCAACCACTAACTCACACAATGTAGCCTTTCTATCCTCTAGCAGTACTAACAATGCATCTGGAGCAGTTAATACTGCTCAGGGTGTTAATACTGCTAGCACTCAGGGTGCTGCTGATAGCTCAAAAGCTGCTAAAAATTTGAGTAATGCAATGATTTATTCATTCTTTGCTAGCCAACCAAGTATTCCACAGCTTGATAATAAAGATCTTTAACAAATCAATCCTGATGATCTAGAAGAGATAAACTTGAGGTGGAACATTGCTATGCTAACTATGAGAGCAAAAAGATTCCTAAAGAATACTGGAAGGAAGCTGGACATGGCCAACAAAGAAAGAATTAGGTTTGACAAGTCTAAGGTAGAATGTTTCAACTGTCAAAAGAAAGGACACTTTGCAAGGGAGTGCAAGGCACCCAGGAATCAAGACAGCAAGAACAGGAAACCTATTAGAAGGATTGTGCCAGTTGAAGAAACTACTTCAAATGCCTTAATGTGTCAGTGTGATGGCTTTGGCTATGATTGAAGTGACCAAGCAGAAGAATGTCCAACCAATTTTGCTCTCATGGCTTATTCTTCAACAAGTTCAAGTTCTTCTACAAACTCTGAGGTATCTAATGACTCAAATTGTTGTTCATATTGTTTAGAATGTGTCAAAAATCTAAAATAACAAAATGAACAATTAGTTAAAGACTTAAGAACAGCTAGGATAAGTGATGTCTCTTATAAAACAAGTTTAGAATCTGTAGAAGCTAGACTGTTAGTCTTTAAGAAAAATAAGTCTGTGTATGAGGAAGATATAAAACTCTTAAAATATGAAATCTATTTAAGAGATTTAGATATTGCAAAGCTTAAAAGGAAGTTAGAGTTGGCTACAAAAGAAAAAGATGAGATTCAACTTACAGTACAAAATTTTGAAAATTCATCAAAAAGCCTAAGTAAAATTCTAGACAAACAGACAATGGATAAGTGTAAAATAGGATTAGGGTATAATGTTGTCCCATCTCCTTATACTGATAATTTTATGCCACCAAAATTTGATTTAGTTTTTCCTAGTCTAGATGATTTTGTTGATGTAAATAAGTTTGTTAGTGAGTCTGTAGTTGAAAAGCCTACTGTTGAGACTAATGAACCTAAGACTACTAGAAAAGAAAATGGAGCCCCAATTATTGAGGAATGGGTATCTGATAGTGATGAAGAAAATGTGCCTAAGATTAAAACTGTTGAGATGTTTAATAAACCTAGTTTTGCTAAGATAAGTTTGTTAAGTCTACTAAGCAAGTAAAATCTCATAGGAACACATCAGTTGATAAAAATAGGCAAAACACACCTAGTCCTAGAGGAAACAAGAGAAATTGGAACCAACAGATGTCTCAAAAATTAGGGAATGATTTTGAGTTGTTCAACAAAGCTTGTCATGTGTGTGGTAGTTTTGAACATTTGAGAAAATATTGCAATAACTGGTATAATAATCAAAGGTTTGAAAAACCAGTTTGGACCAATGTTCAAAAGGTGAACAAACAAAATTTCTCTAAATTAACTCACCTCAGTCCAAAAAGAAACATGGTTCCAAGAACAGTCTTAACTAGGTCTGGCCTAATTTCACTTAATGCTGCTAGACCAGTTAATACTGTTCAACCAAGAACAGCAGTGAATAATGCAGGACCCATGAAAATTGTTATTAATAATGCATATTCAACTACTAGAAGGCCTTTTAACAAAATAACAGCAGCTAATAACAGTAATTTTAATAAGAGGGTTAATACTGTTAATGATAAAAATGTTAATGCTGCTAGGCCAAATGCAGTAGTTAATACTGCTAGGCCAAAAGCAGTTCTTAGTGCTTTTAAGAGAAATAAGGGAAATGCTGTTAAGGCCTCAATATGTTGGGTTTGGAGACCAAAACATAAAGTCTTAGACCATGTCTCCAGAAATAATGGTGCATCAATGTCCTTTAAAAGATTTGACTATGTTGATGCACAAGGCAGATCCAAGTCAGTAATGGCTTGGGTCCCCAAAAGAAACTAATTTTCCTACCATTATATGTAGGGCAATCCACAACAATATTTAAAGGATAAATGAGTGATTGATAGTGGATGCTCTAGGCACATGACAGGAAACAGATCTTATCTTACAGATTATGAAGAAATTGATGGAGGATTTGTTGCCTTTAGAGGTAATTCCAAAGGAGGGAAAATTACTGGGAAAGGTAAAATAAGAACTGGTAAATTGGATTTTGAAGATGTGTACTTTGTAAAGGAACTAAAGTTTAACCTTTTTAGTGTCTTACAAATGTGTGACAAGAAGAATAATGCTCTTTTTACTGATAGTGCATGTGTTGTTCTGTCTCCAGACTTTAAGTTAACTGATGAAAGTCATGTTTTGCTTAAAGTTCCTAGAAAGGATAACATGTACAGTGTTGATTTAAAGAATGTTGTTCCTCAAGGAGGTCTCACTTGTCTCTTTGCAAAACCACACCAGATGAATCTAATCTTTGACATAGGAGGCTTGGACATGTAAATTTCAAAACAATGAATAAAGTGGTAAAAGGAAACTTTGTAAGAGGTTTACATTCAAAACTTTTTGAAATTAATCAAACTTGTGTTGCTTGTCAGAAAGGAAAGCAACACAGAGCTTATTGTAAGTCCAAAACTGTTAGTTCAATCAGCCAACCATTACAAATGTTGCACATGAACTTATTTGGCCCAACATTTGTAAAGAGTTTAATGAAAAAGATGTACTGCCTAGTTGTCACAGATGACTTTAGTAGGTTTAGTTGGGTTTTCTTTTTAGCCTCTAAGGATGAAACTAGTGAAATCCTTAAAACATTCATAACAGTCATAGAAAATCAAATAGACCTTAGGGTGAAAGTGATTAGATGTGACAATGGGACTGAATTCAAGAATAAGGTCATGAATCAGTTCTGTGAAATGAAGGGTATTAAAAGGGAATTTAGTGTTGCTAGGACTCCACAACAAAATGGAGTTGCAGAAAGGAAAAATAGGACACTAATAGAGGCTGCTAGGACTATGCTAGCTGATTCAAAATTACCAACAACTTTCTGCATGAGACCATTTGGGTATCTTGTTATAATCCTTAATACCATAGATCACCTAGGTAAATTTAATGAAAAGGCTGATGAAGGGTTCTTTGTAGGATACTCTACTAATAGCAAAGCATTCAGAGTATTCAACAATAGAAATAGGATAGTAGAAGAGAACCTGCATGTTCAATTTAGTGAGAATATACCTAATATTACAGGAAGTGGACCAAATTGGCTTTTTGATATAGATGCACTAACAAAATCTATGAAATATATGCCAATTGTTGTAGGGAATCAATCTAATGGTAGTACATGTTCAAAAGCATGTGATAATGCATGTAAAGCTAGAATGGAGACAATACCTGGAAAAGATTACATACTGCTACCATTGTTCATTCAAGATCCACCATTCTCTTCTAGTTTAAAGGATTCTCTTGATGCTAGATTCAAACCATCAGGGGAAGAGGAAAAGAAGGATGTTGAAGATCCGGGGAATGAATATAGTGAGGTTTCAAGTATAGAGGAGCCAAGAGTTAATCAAGAAAAGGATGCTAGTGTTAACAACACAAACACTATTAATATTGTTAGTTCAACTGCTAATACTGCTAGCATAGAGGATACTGTTGTTGATGAAAATATAGTCTATAGATGTGATGATGATCCAAATATGCCTGAATTAGAAGAAATTGTCTATTCAGATGATGATGATGAATATGTTGGTGCAGATGCTAACCTAAACAATTTAGATACACATATCCCTGTCAGTCCTATTCCAACTACCAGAATTCACAAGGATCATCCAGTTGAACAAATCATCAAAGAAATATATTCAGCACCTCAAACTAAAAGGATGACAAAGAGTGTAACTGAACAAGCTATGTTTAGTTTAGTGCAGTAGAGGACCAACCATAAAGACTTTCAGACTTGTCTGTTTGCATGTTTCTTATCACAAGAAGAGCCCAAGAAGGTAATCCAAGCATTAAAAGATCCAAGTTGGATAGAAGCTATGCAAGAGGATCTTCTGCAGTTCAAGTTACAACAGGTTTGGACCTTGATGGATTTACCTAATGGCAAAAGGGCCATTGGTACTAAATGGGTGTACAGGAACAAGAAAGATGAAAGAGGTATTATGATTAAGAATAAAGCAAGATTGGTTGCACAAGGATACACACAAGAAGAAGGAATTAATTATGATGAGGTTTTTTCTCCTGTTGCTAGAATTGAAGAAATTAGGCTATTCTTAGCCTATGCCTCATTTAAAGACTTTGTGGTGTATCAGATGGATGTCAAGAGTGCTTTTCTTTATGGAAAGATTAAAGAGGAAGTCTATGTTTGTCAACCACCAGGATTTGAAGATCCAGACTTCCCTGACAGAGTATACAAAGTAGAAAAGGCACTTTATGGATTGCATCAAGCTCTTAGAGCTTGGTATGAAACCTTGTCAACTTATTTGTTAGACAATGGGTTTTCGAGAGGAAAGATAGACAAGACTTTATTTATCAGAAGAGATAAAGGTGATATTCTGTTAGTTCAAGTATATGTAGATGATATCATTTTTGGCTCTACAAAGAAGTCATTATGCACTGATTTTGAGAAAATGATGCATAAGAAGTTTCAAATGAGTTCTATGGGTGAACTCACATTCTTCCTAGGACTGCAAGTGAAGTAGAAGGAAGATTGGATTTTTATAAGCCAAGAAAAGTATATGACTGGGATTTTGAAGAAATTTGCCTTTAATGATGTCAAGACAGCAAGCACACCCATGGAAACCCATATGCCTTTGCTCAAAGATGTAGATGGTGAAGATGTAGATGAACACTTGTATAGATCCAAGATTGGATCATTGATGTATCTAACTTCTTCAAGGCTTGATATTATGTTTGCAGTATGTGCTTGTGCAAGATTCCAAGTCAATCCTAAAAGTTCACATCTTCATGCTATAAAAAGGATCTTTAGATACTTAAAAGGTTAACCTAAATTGGGCCTTTGGTATCCCAAGGATTCACCTTTTGATTTGGTGGCATAAACTGACAGTGACTATGCAGGAGCAAGCTTAGATAGGAAGTCCACAACAGGAGGTTGTCAATTCCTAGGGTGTAGAT
This sequence comes from Tanacetum coccineum, assembly GCA_026074375.1. Classification (NCBI taxonomy): domain Eukaryota; kingdom Viridiplantae; phylum Streptophyta; class Magnoliopsida; order Asterales; family Asteraceae; genus Tanacetum; species Tanacetum coccineum. The sequence goes on along the minus strand of BQNB010038011.1, from coordinate 33,362 downwards.
TGATTTCATGGCAATGCAAGAAGCAGACTGTGGTTGCTAATTCCACAACTGAAGCTGAGTATATAGCTGCTTCTAATTGCTGTGGACAGGTGCTTTGGATCCAAAATCAATTGCTGAATTATGGATATAATTTATGTAGACTAAGATTCATATTGATAATGAAAGTACTATCTGCATAGTGAAGAACCTTGTTTTTTACTCAAAGACAAAGAACATTGAGATTATGCATCACTTTATTAGAGATTCCAATGAGAAGAAGCTTATTCAGATGATAAAGATTCACATAGATCAGAATGTTGCGGATTTACTCACAAAAGCATTTGATGTTAGCAGATTTCAATATCTGATTGCAAGTATTGGAATGCTTCACCTCTGAAGTATTGATTGAGAGAAGGTTAATTGTGTTCATATGCAGTGAATTATACAACAAATGATGATTTGAATGGGATGAAAAAGCTGATAATGATGAAAATCAAGTTAGTGTTGTTGGGCTAACTTTCTACTGGTAAGTATAATTAGTGCTGCTAGTTATACTTAATACTGCTATGTTAATGATGTTAGTTATACTTACTACTGTTTGTTATAATTAATATTGTAAGTATTAAGAGAAATTAGTGAGCATAAAATAGAAAGAGAGATGTGTGAACCAAAAAATAGACAGAGTGATTCAGTGAGAAAAGAATTGAGAGATATAGTAAGAATAAAAACAGAAAGAGAGATGTGTGACATAAAAACAAACAGAGTAATTCAGTGAGAAAAAGAATTGAGAGATATAGTGAGAATAAAAACAGAAAGAGAGTTGTGTGATATAAAAACAGATAGAGTGAATTGTTGAGAAAAAAATTGAGAGATATAGTGAGAATAAAAACAGAAAGAGAGCTTGTGAGAATCAAAATTGATGATGGAAATGATTTTTGGAACGAAATTAGAGTTAATGCTGGTGACTCAAAGTTAATGCTGCTAGGCATACACTTACTACTGCCAGTGTTAGTTAATGCTGTTAGGCATAAACTTACTACTGCTGGTTAAGTTAATACTGCCAGGCATAACTTACTACTGCTGGGTTACTACTGCTGGGTCAGTTAATGCTGTTAGGCTTAACTTAGTACTGCTAGTTTAAGTTAATGCTGTTGAGGGTGATTTCATAAATACTTTGATTGAGGGTTTCTTTCAATCACTTAATCGATTTCAATCTTTGTTATACCCTCTAATAGCTATTAGTATCAATAGCATCTAATAAGCTAAACTTGTAAACTATTGTTATAATATATCCTAATAAGCTTATATAATGTTAAAATAAGTACTTTGATAAGTTATAAGAGAATTTGACCTTAAAACCCGCACGTTTTCATTTTGAAACCCTAATTTGACCCGTTTTACTTCCTAGCTTAACGAATCGTTAATTTAAACTTGCGTTGTGTTAAATCTTCATATTTTAGTTTATTATAACTTATAAATGACTATTAAAATGTTAAATTAAGATTGCATGACAATTTGGACATGTTTTGTAATTATAATCCACGCAAGGGGTATATATGGTAAATTTCTAAAACTTATATCTAAAAGGACTAAAAGTGTCATTTTATCAAAGTTATAACTATAGGGGTCTACTTGCAATTTTCCAAACCCCAGGGTCTAAAATGTAACATTTTGAAAAAGTATAAAATCATATTCAAAACATTACCAGACATAACTTTAATTATCGCTCCTCGTGCTTAACATCTCCAGATATTGAATAAAATGCTTAAAACTGCTTATGTTATAATCTTTATATCATTCATCATCGATGTGCTTTCAAAAATCATGTCCCGGATCTATATCATACCACAATACTAGGGAGCTTCATATTAAGAAGTTTCATCTTGGTATTACGTTCTGTCTGAGTTGTTGGGTTTACGATTTAAAGTGCCCTAGCTCCACAAACGTTTACTGAATGACTTCTAAACTATGATGGCCCGAACAGTGTTATGATAATTTTTATATCAAAACCAACATCGATATCCAAAAACTTATATATACAATCAAACTAAGACTTTCCATATATTAACCCAGGTTGTCTGTGATTGCCGTGTTGAAGCCGTTACTTTCATTCCCTATACATTAGCTATCAATTTCCCTATAACTGTTCAGGTGAGTTCATAGCCTCGCTTTTCAATTATTTTATAAACCCGCGAGGGAGATACATGCTATAAACATGAATGCAATTATTTCTACATGTTATTTCAATTTACTATTGCCTAAGTAACTTCTTTGCCTTTAAGTCCCCATAATCATGAACCGTTAATTACTCTCCGTAGTAAGCGCGAATGATGTGAATATATATATTTAGGCTGGACTCCCCGTTGGTGTACCCAGTAACGAGTAACCAATTGCACATCATTAGAAATTACACGAATGTTTTGGCAAAGGCATCTGCAGGGGCAATAACGTATCACCATACCCTAAGGCTTCGGATTCATGAGCTAATGGCAACAATAAATTATGTTTTCAATACTGGGTGTATATCAACGTAACCCAAATATCACATTTGCATTTAAATTATATTACTTAAACCTATGGATTTAACTCAACCTTTGTGTTGACTTTTTAGTATGTTTTATCTCAGGTAACTAATGGCACGGAGTGACGAGGACACAAAGATGGAAAAACCGTTATCATTTAAATGTTGTATTTTAGATTCTGGAAACCTCTCGTTTGTAAAAACTCTGAAGAAATAATGAATGATAACTTATTTTCAAAAACGACTTTTTTTGATTCGTTTTCTATATTTATGACTGTTGTACCTTGAAGTAATACCCCAGATTAGCTTCCGCTGCTATATGTAAAAATGGGGGTGTTACAGATTTGGTATCAGAGCCAACATTACAGAGAACAAGGTTAAAACCTTAACTATAACTACTTTTCTTTTTCTTTCCAAGAAAGTCCCCCGTGCCGCTATATCTCCCGGAATGGTATGTAAAGTTACATAACTATTATATTACTAAATAAATAACTTATGTTATTAAGCAGAACGATGTCTTCCCCCGACCATCCTACTGCTAATTTGGAGGGTGCCTTTTTTTCCAATTTCCCAAACTATCTTCCTCCAATTTCTCCGGATTATGTCCCGGCCTCTCCAGGAAAAACCTACTCTAGTGCTTCTAATTCATTTGGAATTGTCCCACTAGCTTCATCAACTCTATCTCCTGACAATCCATACCAAGAAGTTATAGAAGCTTTCTATAATGAAAACCAATATCCAATTATCATACCTCCTAAAACTCAAGAATTCTTTCTCCCAGAAGGACTTCTTTCACCAATGCAGTTATCTCCTTCTACCCCATCCGAACCTCAAGCTCTTGAGATTGGTGAAACTTCCCGGAAATCAACTATCAAACGTCATGAAGAGCAAATTCAGGGTATCCAATATTATCTAGAAGAAATCCCTCCTGAACGTTTTAAACAGATTGAAAACGGCATCGAAGGTCTCGGTAAAGGAACAATAATCATCCAACGTGATTTTGACGCCTTAGCAGCAGAACTCCAACAAGCTCATACTCAGATCACTAAACTCCAGAGAAAGCAAATAGGATCCAACCATAAGATCTCCTTAGCTCGCTACAGAATCGCTGAATTGGCAGAAGTCATCAATGATATGGAAACTCGTCACCAAGAAGACATAGAAAAACTCATGAACTCTATCATCGAACTCCAGAACCGCATGGAATGATCATCCAGTTTCTAGTTTAAATTTCAGTTTTTAGCTTTAACCTAGCCACGGGATGTGTGGTATAAATAAAAACACTTGTCAAATCTTGACTATGTATAGTACTAAGGCAAGTTGTTCTTAAATACAAAGGCAATCCCGTTACCTACCTTGTTGTTTCTTACCACTTTATTCATCTCATCATTCATTCATCCATCGTACATTCATCATCATACCATAACCTTTAGATATCACCATTGTTAAAAATGCTTAAATGAAGCATTATTCTTTAAGCATTTCAAGAATAAGCATTTCTCTTTAATCATTTTAAAGAAGAACAAGCATTATACTTGTGATATCATTCTTATTACGTGTTATCTTTTGTTGATAGAATGCCTCCAAAAAGAGCATCAACAACGGAAGCACCGGCTATGACTCAAGATGCCATTAGAAAGTTAGTTGCTGATAGTGTCACCTCGGCTCTAGAAGCTCAAGCTGCGACAATGGCAAGTGCTAGTAATCCCAACAGGAACACCGGTCCTACTGGAACTCCTGCAGTGAAAACGGGAAACTACAAAGAGTTCATTAGTTGTCAACCTTTCTACTTTAATGGTACGGAAGGAGCAGTAGGTCTTATTCGCTGGTTTGAACAAACCGAATCAGTGTTCTCTCGTAGCAGATGTGCCAAAGAAAACAAAGTAACTTTTGCTACTGGTACTTTAACTGACGATGCCTTGTCCTGGTGGAATGCATATGCCCAGCCTATGGGAATAGAGCAAGCCAATCAAATCACCTGGACTGAGTTAAAAAGGCTTCTGACGAACAAGTATTGTCCTCGGACTGAGATCAGGAAGATGGAAGAAGAACTTTACAATCTGATTGTAAAGGGAAATGATCTTAAACCTTATGTTAGAAGATTCCAAGAATTAACGGTTCTATGTCCAAACATGGTGCCAAACAACGATAAACTCTTGGAAGCTTTCATCGGAGGACTACCTCGAAGCATTGAAGGAAATGTTACTGCCTCTAAACCTCAAACTTTAGAGGAAGCCATCAACATAGCCCAAAGGCTAATGGATCAAGTAACTAAGCATGCTCCAATGCAAGTATCGAGTGACAACAAAAGAAAGTTTAACGACAGAAGAACTTTCAGCAACAACTCCCGCAGCAACAACAACTACCGCGGCACCAATAATCGTCGACAACAGAACCGGTAGGTATGCCGGAGATCTCCCTCTGTGTAAAAGGTGCAATTACCATCACACCGGATCCTGTACTGGTAGGTGTAATAATTGCAACATAATGGGTCATCTAAGCAAGAACTGCCGAAGCAAGAAGCCAGCCACCGGAAGTAATCAACTCCCAGTGACAGTGGTTTGTCATGCCTGTGGTGAGAAAGGACACTACACAAATCAGTGCCAAAAGACCAACATTAATGCCCAAGGAAGAGCCTACATGCTGAGAGATAAGAATGCCCAACAAGACCCAAATGTCGTTACGGGTATGTTTCTCCTAAATCAGCATTTAGTTAGGGTATTATTTGATTCCGGAGCTGATAGAAGTTTTATATCCTTATCGCTTGCCTCTATGCTAAATATTCCGTCTATTACAGTAGATACCTTTTATAATATCGAAATGGCTGACGGAAACTTAGTAAGCACAAACACTGTTATTAAAGGCTGCACTTTAACTTTGCTAAATCAACCTTTTGAAATCGATCTCATGCCAATTAAACTTGGTAGTTTCGACGTAGTCATTGGTATGGACTGGTTATCCAAATATCATGCCAAAATTCTCTGTGACGAGAAAGTTGTTCACATTCCTATCGACGGTGAAACTCTAATCATTCGAGGTGATCGAAGTAAAACTCGACTAAATCTCATATCCTGTATAAAAACCGAAAGGTATATATCTCGAGGTTGTCAAGTTTTTATGATCCAAGTTGTGGAGAAGAAAGCAAACGAGGAAAGACTTGAAGACATTCTCGTAGTCAAAGAATTTCTAGATATCTTTCCTAAAAATCTACCTGGTATCCCTCCCGTTCGCCAAGTAGAATTCCAAATTGACTTAATCCCTGGAGAAGCACCTATAGCTCGAACACCTTATAGATTAGCTCCTTCAAAAATGCAAGAGTTGTCTAATCATTTTCAAGAACTAACCGACCGAGGTTTCATTCGACCAAGTACATCGTCTTGGGGAGCTCCTATCTTATTTGTTAAAAAGAAAGACGGATCTTTCAGAATGTGTATCGATTATCGAGAGTTAAATAAACTTACTATAAAGAATTGTTACCCATTGCCCAGGATCGATGACTTATTCTATCAACTTCAAGGTTCAAGCGTTTACTCAAAAATCAACTTAAGATCAGGTTATCATCAACTAAGAGTAAGGGAAGAAGATATTCCTAAGACTGCTTTTAGAACGAGATACGGACACTATGAATTTCAAGTCATGCCATTTGGTTTAACAAATGCACCTGCTGTATTCATAGATCTCATGAATCGTGTTTGTAAACCTTATCTGGATAAGTTTGTAATTGTGTTCATCGATGATATTCTTATCTATTCTCGCAACGAAGAAGAACATGCAAGTCATCTCAGGATAATCTTGGAATTACTCTAAAAAGAGAAATTGTATGCCAAGTTCTCTAAATGTGATTTCTGGATTCATATCATGCAATTTCTTAGTCATCTCATTGATAATAAAGGACTTCATGTTGATCCTGCCAAGATTGAAGCCGTTAAGAATTGGACATCTCCCATTACACCCACAGAAGTACGTCAATTCTTAGGACTCACCGACTACTATTAAAGATTTATCGAAGGTTTTTCAAAGATTGCAAAGCCTTTGACTAAATTAACCAAGAAGAACAAGAATTTTGTCTGAAGCGAAGAACAAGAATCAGCTTTTCAACTTCTTAAACAAAAACTCTATGAAGCACCAATCTTAGCATTACCAGAAGGAAACGATAATTTTGTCATTTACTATGATGCATCTCTTCAAGGGTTAGGAGCTGTGTTAATGCAACGAGAAAAAGTTATTGCTTATGCATCTTGACAACTCAAACCTCATTAAGAAAACTATACTACTCATGATCTCAAATTAGGAGCAGTAATATTCTCTCTTAAAATCTGGAGACACTATCTATACGGTACAAAGTGTACATTTTTCACTGATCACAAAAGCCTTCAACATATTCTTCATAAAAAATAATTGAATATGAGGCAACGCCGATGGTTAGAATTACTCACAGATTATGATTGTGAAATTTGTTATCATCCCGGAAAGGCAAATGTTGTAGCAGATGCCTTAAGTCAAAAGAAATGAACCAAACCTCTCCGACTTCGAGCATTAATCTTAACCGTTCATCCAAAATTACCATCTTAAATTCTCAAAGCCCAAAATGAAGCTCTCAAATAAGAAAACATCAAAAACAAGAACCTACAAGGAATGGACAAATCATTTGAAATTCGTCCTGATGGAACTCGTTGTATCAAGAATCATAGCTGGTTACCACTTTTTGGCGGTTTGAGAGACTTAATCATGCATGAGTCTCATAAATCAAAATATTCTATTCACCTGGGTTCTGATAAAATATACCACGATGTAAAGAAACTCTATTGGTGGCCTAACACGAAGGCAATCATCGCAGAATATGTTAGCAAGTGTTTGACATGTTCTAGAGTTAAAGCAGAATGTCAAAAACCATCTGGCTTATTGGTACAACCAGAAATTCCTATGTGGAAATAGGAAAGAATAGCAATGGATTTTGGTTCAAAGCTACCCAAAATCTCAATTGGACATGACACCATCTGGGTTATTGTTGACCGTCGTACCAAATCAGCGCATTTCATTCCCATTCGAGCGACTGATAGTATGGAAACTCTTACAAGGTTATACATCAAAGAAATAGTCTCTCGACATGGTGTGCCAATTTCTATCATCTCAGATCATGACAGTCATTTCACATCCAGATTTTGCCAGTCATTGCAAAATGCTTTAGGTACTCAATTAGACATGAGTACAACATATCACCCTGAAACTGATAGACAAAGTGAAAAAACCATCTAAACACTCGAAGACATGCTACGAGCTTGTGTTATAGATTTCAGAAAAGGATGGGATAAACATTTACCATTGGTAGAATTTTCCTACAACAACACTTATCATGCCAGTATTAAGGCAGCACCGTTCGAAGCACTTTATGGACGAAAGTGTAGATCACCCGTTTGCTGGACTGAAGTTGGAGATTCTTAACTTACAGGACCAAAAATAAATCAAGAAACCACTAAAAAGATCATGCAAATTCGTCAACGCTTGCAAGTTGCAAGAGATCGACAAAGAAGTTATGCCAATATAAGACGGAAGCCTTTAGAATTTCAAGTTGGCGATCGTGTTATGTTGAAAGTATCACCCCGCAAGGGTATCTTTTGATTCAAAAAACAAGGAAAGCTTAATCCCCTATACATTGGACCATTCAAAATTCTTGAACGAATTGGCCCAGTGGCATACCGACTAGAGCTTCCTAAAAAGCTTAGTAGTATCCACAATACTTTCCACGTTTCTAATCTCAAGAAGTGTTTATCCGACGAATCTCTCGTTATTCCAATGAAAGAACTTCAACTCGACGACAAGCTCAACTTTGTAGAAGAATGATAAGTGTAGAATACACATATCTATTTATACTTAAAATAACCCAATTAAACCCAAAACAGACCAAAAATGGCAAAAATATAGCTTGGTCTTATGTTTGTGTGTGACAGGAACGATATATCCAAGCAAGCACGGACACGAGAATCAGAAGAGTACAAAAGCCGGAAGCAAAGCCAGGAAAGTCAAGCCTCAGTCAAATCCAGTCAATCTATGGTCAATAAAAGTCAACAAAGCCCATCTTCCTTTTATAACATCCACAAGGGCTAGTTTTGCTATTTTCGAAAGTTATTTATAACTAGAAAGAGAGGAAAGAAAGAGAAGGACCAAATGTGCAAACTCACCAAAGTCCAACAGTTTTAACTGTCAAAGAAAGGGCGCGAACCAGTTACTGTTCACCTTTCTTCCCCGTTTCACCATCCAGGGTAAATCAAAGGGGTTTTCCAAATTAAAGGGTGCTTAGGTCAATTCATGAGCTCTCTAACACAAATGAAGGGACAAATCAGTCTTTATCAAAGGATTACTTAACCTCTCCCAATCAAAGGCCACGTCAACAATGGTGAAAGCACAAATTTATGTGGGTTTTTGTGCTAAAACACTCACAAAAGAAGCACAAACGTCACATCAATGGAATGACACGCTGGCAATCTTCAGGTGTCCACAGCTTGATCAAACGGCCACAATTGATGCTTGGATGATTGAAGAAATGAATGGTTGAGATTGAAAGATTGGAGAGCAGGGCTAGAGATCCTAGAAGCTTCTTTCAGCACCTATAAAAAGGCCTCACCTCTCACACACACGATATCTAGTTTTTTTTAGTAATTTAGTCTAGCTTAAATTTCGTATTTTTCTTAAATGTAATTTTCCTTAAAATGTTTTGTAATCTCCTTTCCAAGTAATGTAATCAGTAACTTTTATTAATGAAATTCAGTTTTTCTTAATCTCTCAAAGTTCCTTTTTCATAAACTCTCTTAATAAGCTAAGTTGTCTCAAAAAGCTAATAAGCCTCTTTTAAGCTCTTTCAGTCTATAAGCTGAAATAGAGCTTATTGAATTCAGTATTAATCTTACTTAAACCTTAAATCAGTTTAATCTTTCATGGACCTATTTGGATATGAGCTTTTTGGAAGGGGATCTTAAATTGGAAGAGATCCCAAGGACTTTACTCTAGCTTATCTAATAAGCTAGGGAGCTTGTAGCTGCCTTTATTGGTCCTCTTGTTTAGCTAGAGGAGTTTGTAAGTTTCTCTTTCATTTAAATTCTAGCTTTAAATAATGATATCATTGCTTACTATGTTTAGATCTTCTTATTTGCTTATTCTCTTTGCTTATTAGTGCTTATTTAAGTTTTATCTAGCCAAATCATCTTAGTTGATTATCTGTTTTCAATTCTCTTAGTTTAAATCATAAATCTTCATATTATTATCTTAAAAACCTCTAAAAAACCAAAAATATAGTAAAGTAGCTTAAGTCTTAGATTATTGCTTATTCAGTTGTTAAGTCATGCTTATTAAAGTAGTTTTAATCTGTTAATTGTCTGGTATTAAGCACTTGTTTACTAAATTTCAAAGTAGTAGCTTAATCATAAATGTCTTAGTTTTGAATTAGTGTTTGGTTCAAGCTATTTTGACCTCCCAAAGTCAAAGTGAGTTTTTGAAATTGTTCAAGCCAGTTTAGATTTAATTTAAAATCATTAGGCAAAAAGCTTTTATAAGTTAGATTGTGAAATTGAAAAAGTCATGGTTTATTATGTTGATTCTGGCACCAGGGGATTTTTCCCTTTGATTCTACTTGTAAAATTCTGATCTAAGCCCTCCAAGGTTTAGATCTTGTTTGGACTTTGTTTAAACACTCTATTTGAGTGAGTTTTAGTGCAGGATTTCCCTTAGGAAACCTACACTCTTGGTTTACAGCTGTGCAAAGAGCACCAGTACTAACGCAAAGTTAGTACTGCTAAACTTTACACTACTAGTACTAACCGCATGAAACAGGGTAGAAAAAAATGAATGAACGGTTATGAATCATGAGATAGAGAGTAAGTTAATTTGCTAAAAAAAGGAGATATAAACACTTGTTTAATACCCTAAATGCCCTTGAACCAATTTTAACCTACTTAGACTCTCTCAACCTCTTAAGACACATGGCAATTTTTTATTGCTTCCTAAACTAGTTTATTTTAACAACTATCCTACATGAACCTCATTATATATATGTAATTATTAATTTTTTTAAAATAAATAGTGAAATTCGGGTCAACCCGAGAATCAAACCGAATTAAAATTTGGTTTTCGGTCCGGTTCGGTTGAATTCTAGTTCGGGTTGATTCGGTTTTCGAGTTTACCAAAAAAAAACCGAACTAACTGAAGCGAGTTAACCGAACCGATCAACACCCCTTGCATAGAGAAAAAAAAGCATCCTAAATTAATGTGAAAAGGACAGTTCCGTTAGGCTAGATGAAGTGGTGGTGACACACGTGAGCGCCTCATCAGCTTTCTCTCTCTAACTTTCCCACTCACCTTACCCGCCATTTTAATTTATTTAAGCCCATTTATTCTTATACACTCCATCAAACCCAACCCAATGTTTAGGCATAATCGGCCCAAGCTACCACACGAACCACCCTAATCACCTATATATATATACATATTTTCTCTCTACCAGATATCCAAAATCTTCATCAAACCTTATAACTGCGAGCATATTTCTCTGTCAACCAGATTTAGTCAAATCGTCATTAACAGCTTCTTCATTCACCAGAAGGAAGGAAGGATCAATGGAGGCGATAGATAAGATTGAAGTACTAGTTACAATAACCTGTGTTATTGTACTTGCAACTGTCATTAAAATCTTCTTATTGGGTAAAAGAAAAACAAGTCTAAAAGATAACCTAAATTCCTGTTATTTGAAAACAGAGGAGGAGACCAAATGTCAGCATCAGTTTAAATGTGTATTGGCTAATAATTCTTACGCGCCTTTTAAGCATTTCAAGATTCATGGTTAATCTTTTTATCCATCCATTAGCTATACTTGTACGCTTATCTATAGTGATTTATCTATTCTTTACTGTCTTCTCTTGCAGCTTTTTCTTTTATATGTTTTTGTCCTTTTTCTTCTAACTCCTTTTGATGGCATTTTGTCTATTACATTTGTATGCTTTTTTGCGTGTTTTTCGTCTTATGTTTTTTAGACTCCTTATCGTTGTTATTGCACACTTTCACTATTTTGAGCACTCCCACCTGCACACTTACACTTAACGGAGGTTTTCCTCTCTAATTTCGCGTTAATCTTAGGGCAGGGGGTAGAATCTGTCTACATTCTACCTCTCCTATACCCCGCCCTGCCGGGATTGAGTATCTTCTTCTTCTTGTTGTTGTTGTTGTATATGGAATAGTTTAATTCCTAATGTTATACCCTGGAACATATTATTTAGGGCATCTACGTTTTAGTATAAGTTTTTGGGGCTTTACTTAGAGTCTTGCCAATGACCTCGAGGTGATATCCCTTTAGCATAATGAGTTAGAGAGCTAGTGTGTTTATGTAAACATACATATACTGCACAAATTAATGTTGTTGATGACCTATAATAAAATCTTATAAGAATCAACCCCGACCCCTTTTATTGAACATTTGGTAGCATGAACTGAGCATTTCTAATGTTGAAAACATTGAAAAATGCTATGCAAACGGAATCCGATGCCTGTAGTAATATTAACAATTAATTTAGGAGAATCACATGCCAAAACATGATCACGTTTTGATTTGGTTCTTAATTTTCCCTAATACCATTCTAGAAATTAAGTAGGTAACCGAAATAACTTGATAATTTATATCAAACACACCTCATCACTTGGCGACTGATCTGTCTTGTTAATTCAGCAAGCTGAATGACCAAAAAAAAGTATGTTCTAAAAGAGGCCAAAACTAGAATGTACCTCTCGCTTTACACAATGTGTCTTTGATACATATACTGTGACACCCCGTAAGAAAACTAGACCCTCTTTTCGTTAAGTAAAAAAAATCATGTACTGCAAGTTTGTAAGTTTACCAATAATTTTCAATGAGAAGTCATTTTATGATCGTCAATGCATTATTTTTGTCATAGAAAGTTTAATTCGCACGCGAATATCATCGTTATGACTCTGTGTCTAAAAGGATATTTTAGAACGCTTAACAATAAAAATCATACTTTGTTCAATTCTTGTGAAACGAGTCATTTACTTGTAAGCACTTTATAAAACCACCTACATTCAAATTAATAACCATGGCGACTCTTAACTGAATCCAACAAAGATAAAATAAATTGTACACATATAAGTGCATAATAAAAACCAATACACATATGAGTGCACAACATCTGATATGTACATTTGAAAACATATAGAAAGCAATATACAATAATGAAGAAACATCTATCATCACCAAACCCTTACACACTACCTTACCTATTTTTCTACTTTGAAAACATATATCACATGATACGTCTATGCATCCGATACAACTTGAAATGAAAGAAATAGCAAGATTCTATAATAGTATTACCTGATACAATTTCAAAAGGAAGGAATAGTAGAGATGCCTTAATAGTATTATAAAAAGAAATAATGAACCACTGTATTAGAATCATCACACTGATGCAACAATGTGTATATTATACCTTCACATGTAATATATCAGTAACTAATAATCACTTCAAGTATAAATAAGGCACCATGCACGAGCTATTCTATCACAACAAAATATTAAAACAACATGGTTTGAGTTTAGGGTTTTTATTGAATTCAAGAGTCTAGAGGCGCCAAGTTTAAAAGAGTAGTAACTAAGGGCGGTTCGAACCTCTCATCATCATTACCTCTTATCGTCTAGCTAAACTTGGACCTCCATAAGTCTTCTTGTAGTTTAGCCATTTATCGTACTATGTCATTTATCTTGTAGCCGAACCTACGACCAAAACCAAAACACGACTAGTCTTGACTAAACCAAGCAAAAGCCTCGGCCTTAAATAGCCAATTCATGACCAATGACCCATGCATGGTTAATATATACGCATGCATAAACTTTGATCGTAACACGCATAAAATAAAATCTATAAATAACTAATATAGACAACATGCCATACGTGAACCTCTAGTAACAAACCAAGGTTACCTGCGACAGTTTTAAACGTGTACATAGTATACTACGTGGCTCACAAGGGACTAATAAGCATTTAGATCACACATGAATCATTGTAGAAACTCTTAGGTTGTGACCTCGACTCGTATAGTCAACATGACCAAGTAAGCAAGACGAACCATGGCGAGCCACTTGGTCACTGTGGTGCATTACAGACCTGAAACAAACCGAGCAGAGGCATACTTGTTGGTTTGTGTCCAAACCTCGTGACTGTTTGACACATTAGGGCGTATCATGCTTATACTCAAGGGTGACACGTACAGTAGGCTGCCGCCATGGTTGAGACCATGGGTTTCGCAGCAGTAGCTGTTATTGTGCAGCCAAATGGGTTGCAAAAAGAACACAGCCCCACCTTAGTTCGATCTTTCATCCACCTCGTGACCAAACCTAGGGTCGAGATTATGCGGGTTTCATAGGAATTAGTTATACATGCATGCGTTTATAATAAGAAGAAGAAGGAAACTTAGATATAAGTTATTTAGGGTGCGTGGGTGAGAACAGAAGACACCACAACTAGTGGCTGTCAAACCAATGTTGTTGCGTTGGGTAAGCAACAAAAAGGAAGAATGGTAATGTACGTTATATACATATACATATGATAGGACACAAATCAAGTGGGTATGAACCCACTGTTGGGTTGACAAAAATCAGACAAAGAAAAAAAAAAGGGGGGGGGAAGGTAGCCATGTGGGGTTATTTTATTAAGAAATGGTACATGTGTTATTTTAATAAGAAACTTGCATGTAAATTTAGCTTGCAATTGTTAGACGTAAAGAAATATAGAAGTTCGCATGTTTTCGATTCTTGGTTCATCCCATGTCAAGACTCAAGTGAATTAGGTAAACTAGCTAACAAAAACGGGATTAAATCACAAAGTTTGAAAACTATAAAAATAACGATTTTCGACGAAATAAAAATAGTAACGACGAAATTAATGCATAAACATATAAATGAGCTAAACGCGGTTAATATGAATCCTTTGACGCTAAAAATAATTAGAAGCTTATTCGGTTGTAAACGAATAAACGCGATACATATAAACTTAGTAACTTACAAATAATGTTTATATTTTCTTAAATATAAATCACATGGGCTTGTGAATATAAATTGGGACGCGTAATAGTATAAATTATTATATGGTACTAATAGTTTTAAAGCCACCCCTAGAGCCAACGGTTTAAAGCAACATTTTGAAAACATAAAACGTTACCTCATAACGACCTAGCATTTAACTTACTTAGTGTCGGTCAAATTTGTGACAATAAGTGTCGAGTCTTATTCACGGAAGAAGGTAGTGAAATAATCAGAGATGGTAAAATCATAGGAAACGAAATTAGTAAAAATGGTTTATCCGTAATGAAATTAGGAAATAGTTCATCAAGGACATTTATGTCTCGCCATGGTATGTGATAACTTCACCTTTGGATAGAGGATTGGTCACACAAATATGCTGTTTAATTCAATTCTTTGTCATCTAAAGAAATTAGTTAGAAATTTATCTATCTAAAATAATGAATAAACATTTTTTTGATGCTTGAAAAAATTGGGAAAAAGCAAGCTATGCAAGTCATAAAGCTGAAAAATATTAAGTTTTACTACAAGATGTCTAGAATTATTACATATAAACTTATTTGCTCCGTCGGCAATAAAAGCTATGGAGGTAATCTATATACCTTAGTAGTAGTAGATGATTATTCTAGGTATACATGGACTAGATTTTTAAAAATTAAAAATGAAGCTTTTAAGAAATTTGATATATTTAAGTAGGAAAATTCAAAACCAACTAGGTAGTTCTATAGTTGCTATTAGAACGGATCATGGTCGAGAATTTGATAATGAAGTACAATTCGGAGCTTATTGTGATGGACAAGGCATTACTTATAACTTCTCGGCTCCACGTACTCCACAATCAAATAGGGTAGTAGGAAAGAAAAATAGAACCTTGCAAGAAATGTCTAGGACTATGCTTAATGAAGAATCCATTCCACAAAAGTTTTGGTGCAATGCCGTTGATACGTCAACTTATATACTAAATAGAATATTAATTCGACCAATATTAGAAAAACCCCTTATGAAATATTTAGAGGTAGGAAACCCTCTTTAGAATATTTTAAAGTATTCAGAAGCAAGTGCTTCATTTTGAATACTAAGCACTATCTAACCACAAGTTTGCCCAAACCCCCTAAGTCTTACGAAGGTGTTTTTCTTTTCTAGGATATCACAAATAGTAAGCTCTATAGTGTTAAATTAAACCTACAATAAAAGTCAAAGAAATCATCTCAAACTTGACATTCAATGAAAGTCCTTCTCCTACCAAATTATCACAATTGGTTGATGATGATGTTGGTGAAGAAGAAACTATTAGAAATAATACTAAAGTAGTAAATAATAATAATGAAGAAGAAGATGAGTCGATAGATAGTTACGAAGTCGCTAACATTAAGGAGTCCAAGAATCATCCACTAGATCAAGTCATAGGAAATCTTAATAAAAGGACCTTAAGGTCTCAAGCCCAAAATCATAGTAATTTCTTTTGTTTTATATCTACCATAGAACCCAAAGATGTCAAAGAGGCATTAAAAGAGAAAAGTTGGGTTGTAGCTATGCAAGAAGAACTAAATCAATTTGTAGCTATTGATGTTGAGATTTTGTCCCTCTAACCCAGGTCGCCCCAGTCTATCATAGGAAGAAATAAGGTCTTTGGAAATTAACTTGATGAAATGAGTTATAGTGTTAGAAATAGGGGCTAAGGTATTTTCTAGGTTAGTGGCACAAGGATATAATTCAACAAGAAGGTATAGATTATGATGAAACATATGCTTCGGTGGCTAGGTTAGAGTCAATTGGAATACTTCTTGCTATTGCTTGTAAAAATACATTTAAATTTATACCAAATGGATGTAAAAAGTGCTTTTCTAAACGGTTTTATAAACGAAGAGGTTTACGTTGCTCAACCTTCGGGGTTCATTGATTTTCAAAATCCAAACCATGTTTATAAACTTAAAAAGGCTTTGTATGGTCTTAAGCAAGCTCCTAAGGCTTGGTATGATAGACTAAAAACATTTTTAATAAAACACGGGTACTTAGTATGGGACTATGGTCGTACACACTTTTTTACTAAGAAATCAAAGTCACATCTTATCATTGTTTAAATATATGTCGACGACATTATATTTGGTTCCACGAGCCAAAACTTGTGTGATGATTTTGCAAACATCATGCACGACGAGTTTGAGATGAGTATGATGGGGGAGTTGAACTTCTTCTTGGGTCTTCAAATAAAACAAATGGAAGACGAAATATTTTTCAATCAATCAAGTACATCAAGGTGATGTTAAAGAAGTTCGGCTTGGAAGATTCCAAGCCAACAAGACGTCAATGTCAACAGAGATCAAGCTAACTAAGGACGATGAAGCCGACTTCGTGGATAGCTCTAAATATTGAGGTATGATTGGTAGTTTACTTTATTTAACTGCAAGTAGGCCCGATATTATGTTTAGTGTTTGCTTATGTGCTCGTTTCCAAGAATATCCTAAGACTACCTACTTAGAAGCCGTTAAGAGTATATTTAGGTATGTTAGAGGAACTACACATTTAGGTTTATGGTATGCGAAAGGAACCAGAGTAGAAACTATAGTTTATGCCGACTCCGACCACGCGGGTGATTACGTTGATCGCAAAAGCACTAGCGGCGTTTGTACATTCATAGGATGTTGTTTGACATCTTTGTTCGCAAAGAAATAAACGTCCCTTGCTATCTCTACGACCGAACCGAATTACGTCTCCACGGGAAAAGGCATTGTCAACGTGAGCACTTATGGTTGAAACAAGCTACTCATCGACTATGAGTACGCCTCGACTGACGTTTCGATTATGTGCGACATTAAAGGCGTATCGACTTAAGTAAAACCACGCTACAAAATCTAGGACTTAAAATATAGAAGTTTCGTGTCATCACTTTCTACGCGATAACGTCCAAAAGGGAAATATTTCTATCGAGAAAGTTGAATCCGAGGATAATATAGCCGATATATTTACTAAGCCTTTAAAATGTGAAGTATTTAATTATTTAAAATTAGGATTAGGAATGATGGAACTTATCATGGATAGTGATTCTCCATCATCTCAAAAATAATAATAAGCGGAAATTTAATGAAGTAATTAATCATTATTCAAAAGATGTTAATTCTCATTACAAGGTCCAATTACAAAACTTCCAATCATGAACATAATCAAGAATAGGATTTTATTAGATAAAAAAAATATCAATAAATTGAACATAGATATTTTTTAAATCTACATGTATAGTCAATACATGAAATTACAAAATCGATTGAAAAGGACGAAAAGAAAAATCATCGAATTGCAACTCACACTTGTGTTGACGATGTTTTGTTGAGTCTAAATGTTCATAAATAATTGTGTTATTAGTAATGGTCAAACTTATGCTAAAAGATAACACACTCCTAGTAGGATCGACTACGTTGAAATTCCATCAGGAAATTCATGACAAGTTGCACGGTTCACTCAAAACTTGGACGTCGACTCCGAAAATTATATCACATACTCCTAATAGTAAATATAACACTTTACAATTTCCAAAAACACAACACCTTATCTCAATTTGATTTAAAATCAACTTTGTCGGTATTTGTGGACACCTGTGGATCACGGATCCACCATTTGGAGGTCCGTATGTTGTTTAGGTGGATCCGTGAGTCTCAGAACGCGGGTAAATAACAGATTTTGAACAAATTGGGACCACTTATATTATTATCCAAACACACCCACGAACCAAAACACAAAAACCCTCCAAACTAAATCATAATAAGAGGCAATTGGAGCAATTAATCACAAAGACCATCAACAAATCATCAATCTAAGACTACTATTGCAAGTGATTTCATCTTATTTTCTTCCTAATTTTGTGTCTAGGGTTTTGATTTTGCTTAATTTAAATAATTTAGGGATTTTAATTTTTCATACAATTTTCGCACAATTAGAACTAAGATATAGCAATGTATAACTATTATGATACTTAGAAAGCATAATTGAAGATATTCGGCAAAAATCATTTTTCGCCAAAAACCCTAAGTTATGAAATTTGAATAAAACTTCACCTCTAGGAACTTTTTCAAAACAAGGGTTGTTTAACTACATTGTTAATACAACGCAAAAACATTTTCTTTATGCATTGGGTCTCATGAATGCATACACGAGATGCTTAATTCATAAGCATTTTTCGTTCCATTTATCTAGAGCAATATCAAACATAGGTTGTGCATCAAGGTTTGCTTATTGTTGGGATTCTTGATTTGATGAGACAAAGTGAATAAAAGAATGAAACAAAAGGACTTAAATGCAAAAGAAGAATTCTTCAAAAGATGGAAGATTTTGAAGATTTCAGAAGATCTTCTTAAGAAGATAAAGATAACAAAAGATATTTCTAAATGTTTAAAAGATTTACTTGTTTATATCTTTATGTTAACTTCCTTTGTAAGTCATGATCTCTCTATATAAAGAGATCATAGACACATAGTTTTAGCATCCAGAAAAGTTTGTGTGTGTACACAAAGAAAAATGTAGACGTCTATAGTGGTGATGTAGCCTCAAGGTAATCAAGGTTTTCCTTGATCCCTGTTACTGTTAGAGATAGGTAACTGTATTATTCTGATCAAATAATATTGAGGCTTGATAGAAACGTATGATAATAAAATCTTGTTTAATAATAATTGTCTTCATTATATTCTGCTGCATAATTGTTAACATTGTTATTGTTTATCCTAGATATATGTTCTAAACAAACAGAGCTTAAATGATTCTTTAGTTTTCACAATTGGTATCAGAGCCTCGTGGCTCATGATGTCTAGGATTACAAGGTGTTATTGATGTCAAATCCATGAAGAAAATACAATGGTTCAAGGTGTTTCTGGTTCCTTTGGTACAAGACGATGTTGGTGAATATTAGGGTTTTTCACAAACTCTAATTCTGTAGAAGGAGAATGCTAATTTGTGACGGATTCATGACAGCTTTGTGACACTAAAAAGTGTCGTCTGGATACTTAAAAAAAGAGGTATCCTTAAACAGTGGTTATATGTTTTGTACTGCTCGTTGGTGGTTACTACTGCCACGAGACACAGTACTACTGGTGATCGTAAATATTGGTGCTTTACTGACGCTAAAAAGTATCTCAAAAAGGTATGGGAGGAAGGAGCACTTTATACTGCCAATACAAGTTAGTACTGCTCGCGTTGATGTTTCTACTGCCAAGGTAAAACATTACTACTGCTAGCCTTATCGTTAACAGGTTTGTACTGCCAGTTGTATGTTTATACTGCCAAAGGGAGATTAGTACTGCTAGTATCAGAAGGACAGTAGTAACCAGAGTTAATACTGCTAGCCTTATCTTTGAAGGTTAGTGCTGCTGCTTATGATTATTAGTGCTGCTTATGTAAGTTAGTGCTGCCAGGAGAAGTTAATACTGCCAGTTCATGTTAGTGCTGCTATCACTAAGGGTTAATGTTGGTGTAGGTTCGTAGTCTTGTCTGTTTCTTCTCCAAATGAGCCCAAGTCACATGTATTTCCTCCAAATGTCTTCCGAATGCAAAATACCTAAAAAGGAACGATTAAGTACCTATTTTGGGCATAAACACATGATTTAAGGGGTTAAAAGACCCCGAAAAAGTGTATAAAATTACACCTCATCAAATACCCCTACACTTGGGATTTTCTTGTCCTGAAGCAAATGGGCTTTTCTACCTAGACAATAACAATATGAGGGGTCATTTTACCTACTCTTTAAAAGTATTTCACAACACA
>BQNB010038010.1:1721-49042 GCA_026074375.1 Tanacetum coccineum | reverse complement strand
AAGTAACTTCTACTGTTTTATATCAACTATAGAACCTAAGAATGTAAATGAAGCATTAGGAGATGAAAGTTGGATAGTCGCCATTCAAGAAGAATTAAATTAATTCATTGCTAACGACGTTTGAGAGCTAGTTCCGCAACTTAAGAATATGACAACTATAAGAACTAAGTGGGTGTTTAGAAATAAGTTAGATGAAAATGGTATTGTTTCTCAGAATAAGGCTAGGTTAGTTGCTTAAGGCTACAACCAACAGGAGGGCATCGATTATGATGAAACTTATGCCCCGATTGCTAGAATTGAATCTATTAGGATATTATTAGCCTATGCTTGCGCCTTAGATTTTAAATTATTCCAAATGGATATAAAAAGTGCATTCCTGAACGGTTCTATCAATGAGGAGGTATATGTGGCACAACCTTTAGGATTCATTGATTTTGAAAAACCGGATCATGTTTATAAACTAAAGAAAGCTTTATATGGTCTTAAACAAGCACCCAAAGCTTGGTATGATAGATTAAAAGCTTTTCTTAGTAAACATAAATATAAAATAGGAATGGTAGATAACACTCTTTTTACTAAGAAGAAAAGTTCGAACTCATCATTGTTCAAATATATGTCGATGACATTATATTCGGTTCGACTTGTCAAGACATGTATGATGAATTTGCCAAAATCAACATGTGGGTAATGAAGTTTGCCAAAATCAATGCAATGACGATTCGAATGAGCAGGGATGGGTAACTTAACTTCTTCCTTGATTAACAAATTAAATCTAAATGGTAAGATGTATATATTCTTTAATCAATCTAAGTATATTAAAGAAATGCTTAAGAAATTTGGTCTAGAAGATTCTAAACCAATGAAAACCCCCATGTCCTCCGATACTAAACTCACGAAAGATGAAGAGTGTGAGTCGGTAGATAGTACCAAGTATCGAGTCATGATAGGTAGTTTATTATACCTAACGGCAAGTAGGCCCGATATCATATTTAGTGTCTGCCTATTGTGCCCGCTTTCAAGAGGCTCCCAAACTCTCACTTGAAGCGGTTAAGCGTATCTTCTTGATACATTAAAGGCAACCACGCATTAGGATATAGTATCCTAAGGGGACCGACATAGAAACTGTAGTATATTCGACTCTGATCATGCGGGAGATTATGTGGACCGAAAAAGCACTAGCGGTATTTGTAACGATCGTGAGATTGTTGATTTGACAATCTGGTTCCGAAAAACTAACCGTTCTTCGCAATATCCACTACCAAAGCCGAATTTGTAGAGCGCCAGAAAGGCATGTCCAACAAGCACAATTGATGAAATAAGCTCTCAGCGACAACGACGTACGACTTTGACAGACATCCCATCATGTGTGACAACAAAGGCTCGATTGACCTTGCAAAAACCCCGTTGCAACAATCTCCGTACCAAACACATCAAAATACATCACCAACTTTCTTCGATTATAATGGTCTAAGAAAAGGACATATCTCAATCCAAAACAGTGCGTCCTCGACAACATCGCCGCCAATCTTACTAAACCCTTAAACGTGAAAGCGTTGAAACTAATCTACGTCTTAGTTTAGGAATGATGGAAGACATTCCATAAATCATATAATCCACTCTCCTTCTCAATCTCAAGTTCTAGGTACGTGTTCTACTCCGTGTCGTGACAACTTAAATACTTCATCCGAAGTACTTTAAGCACCTTTAATTCGCGAAATGCAAATTAAAAAGTCACCTCTCTTCGCAAATTTTTTGTCAAAATCAAGTTCAAAAACGTAGCCTGAGGGCGGCCCCCCAATATATTTGGGACCGCCAGGAGATATGGGACCGCCATCAGGAAATCAAAAATATGAACACTTAAACAAAAAAAATTCAAACCACGAAAACAAACACTCCCCTTCGTGCTGCAAGTGACGAAAACGCATAATAACCCACCCAAAACTCAAATCCAACCATTAAAACATCAATTGAAGATCAAATCAACACTAATAATCAATCCTAACATCACAAAGATCATCAATTGTAAGTCATTTCATCTATTTTCTTTCAATTTGAGTCTAGGGTTCATCATGAACACCAAAAATCAAAATTAGGGATTTTCCATTTTTCTTTCAATTTTGTTCAATTAGAACTACTAGGATACAATGTACAACTAATATGCTTCCCGTAGACATAGGATTTGTACATATTAGTGAGTTTGTAGAAAAATTGATTTTGAACTAAAACCCTAATTTTATTTTTCAAATCACTCACGTTAGGAACAAAATAAAATTGTTGTTATGCATTGTCAATACAACCTAAAAACGTTTTCAAACACATGCATAATGATCTCATGAACAAATTTCGAGATACATAATTCATATGTATTTTTCGACTTGTTTGGATGAGCAAAATCAAATTAAGGACGATTTGGTTAACTCTAGGATGTTCATTTTCAGTCGAGTTAATCGTTACTACCACATTTTTTGCATATAGGCACACCTAGCACTAACATCAAAACATCATACATTTATAAGACTTAAAATGCGATCGTTGTTTAGATTACCTAGGAGACATTGGCCTTGAAAATCATCTGAAGACTACAAAAATACAAGACACTATATCCCTAAAATCTCACATGAATTCCGTACTCCAATAAGAGAAAAACTAATGAACCTTGAAGAACGCTATATCCATGAGGTCGGTGTTTTATGATAACTTGCGGAACTACATTATGTTGCCGGAAAAATCTTTATTCCACTTGTCGAGTTCAACTGTCTTCTTGAAATAAATGAGACAATTTGGCCTCGTTCAATTCTGAGTTTTTATAGTCAATTTCAACTCAATTATTTCGACGAAGGTCAAATGTTTATCGAGTTTGTAATTCAAAATCAAGTATTCTCCTACTCTCTTGAAACTTTTGCTCAAATTCTTGACGTTCCTTGTCAAGGCGCGTGTGTCTTCACCGATAGTTGAAGACTTGATAAGTTGGCATATGGTATCCCTTCGGATGGTCCATATCAAACGAACCTTCCTCCTATTGAGGACATCATCTTGTCTATTCGAATTGATCGAGAAGGTCAATTCCGTCGCATCCATCATGAGGAAGAGATTGATGTTCTCGAATATCAAATCCTCACTCGTGAAATCGTCCAAACTTTGAAACCTTTAGAGGAAATCATTCAGGAAAACGTCTTCTGTCTAGGGGGTAATCGGGATCATGTTCCCACATGTCTTTATTTTATGCTTTATTGTGTTGTACACTCCGAAAAATTCAATCGTGCCTATTACATGAAAAAATGAATGGAGTGGGTCACTACACAAGCTCGGCTAATTCTACCCTACGGTATGCTATTAACCCGTTGGTTTAAATTCATCATGGATGAATATCCTGAGTTGTCCAACGATTCCTATGTTTTGTACGATCGTGTCATGAATCCTCTTGTTGCCCAACTAGGGCGAAAAGTTCGAAGGGATCGTGGGACGAGAAGAGGTCATCCTTCCACTTCCTCCTCAACCTTCGATCAACCATCCTTATCTCATCTCAATGATGATGACGACGATGAAAATAACAAAGGGACCTCGCGTGCAAGCACTCCCTCCCCCATTCGTTATGTCAATTCCTTAACCAATCAAGTTCCTTAAGTTTTTCAAAATCCACCTAACATTGACCCAAACATGGAACCTTTCTACACCCGCCAAACCGAAATCATCAACCGTCAAGTGCAGTTAAGAGATGAGCAACGTGGTGGACTAAGGTTAATCAGAAAAGGATTCCGGAAGTTGTGGAAGAATTTGAAGAAAATGTTAACAATGAGGGAAATTGGTTTATGACATTATTACCCCGAGCGTTAGTTCTAGTTCCAAATTTACTATGATCTCTAGGTTCCCTGATTGCAAACTTCGTGATCGAAAGGCTGGTTCTAATGGGATAATCAGGTATTTGAATGCTAAAGCATGTATCATATGTGTAATATTTAAACAAAAAAATCAAAAATCAAAAAATTAGTGTAGTAAGGCTTGCAGTTATTTCAAGACTGTAACCCGGTCTTAACCTAGAGAATTTAGTGTACGACTCAGTGCAAATATTTCTATAACAGACAATAAGATGGTCTAAGCCCCGAACATTCTTCTCATAAACAACTTATTTATCAAACATGTTCGGCGCCTAACCAATTCAAACATACACGGTCATTGTTTGAGGGAGAATCAGTATTTCACATAGTTTGTTGCAGGTCAAAAAGGACGTACTTGGTGCTGATCTATGCTAAAAGATTTGACACGACCCACCGCTTACAATTCAAGACAGATTGCAGTATCATTCCGTCTGGGTATTCTAAATCTTGTTTTAAATTTGAATCACTGATTTTTGTGCTATTTTGACCTCACCTCATATTTGAGGGGGAAGATTGAAATACATTTTAAGTCCATCTAGATCAAAACCATTCCCAAGTTTTCATACTTTTGATCGGGAGAAAAAATGTGACTTAAACATGTAAAACGGATAAATTAATGTTCGATTGATTCTAAAATGCAAAGTCCAATCCATGCATGTTCAAACATCTTTCATTAACGACGCAACATGTGGTAAGGGGGAGCATAAGGTTAATATGATCAACAAATTGTCAAGGTACCAAAAGTTTGTGTTATACACACGTAGCTTGAGAAAATGACAAAGAATCTTTTGTTCTCAATGTTCGTGAAAGTGATCTTATGGAACTGAGGAAAGAGATGTTGTACACCAGGGTATTCGAAGAATGCTCATGCCTGTTCTTTTCGACTGCGCCCACATAGTGAAGTGGATTTCCAGAAAATGTACTTGTACAGAGTATGGATTTCCCAAGGCACTTCATATCTTCGGATATATTTCAACATCATCAGAAGCATTCTGATATAACTTCGTTTGTGCCGCCAAACAAATTTTATATTATAAAGCACATCGAATGTTTTTCAAATCATTTTTGCCACAGGCTTCTTACGTACTTAATTTTGTATAAAAGTAAAACGCTGCGAAAAAAAAGAATTATAACGGTATAGTCCCAGGGTCGGGTGGTTTTTGATAACTTTAAGGATCTAAACAATGTTTGGTCTTTGTGTCATTTTATCGAATTTGAGTGTCTTCTTAAAATCAATGAACAAGTCTGTCCTCGTTTTATTCTTGAGTTTTATAGTCAATATCGTTTGAGTTATTCTGATGAAGGTCAAATGTTTGTCGAATTTGTAATTCAAAATCAACTGTTCTCCTACTCTCTTGAAAATTTTGCTCAAATTCTTGACGTTCCCTGTGAAGGAGCATGTGTCTTTACCGATAGGTGGAGACTCGATGAGTTGGTATATGGTATCCCTTTGGATGGTTCATATCAAACCAAACCCCATTCCATCGAGGACATCATTTCGTCTATTCGAATTAATCGAGAAGGTCAAGTCCGTCGCATCCGTCATGAGGAAGAGATTGATGTTCTTGATTATCAAATTCTCACTCGTGAAATCATACCAACTTTGAAACCTTTAGAGGAAATCATCCGGGAAAACGTCTTTTGTCTGGGGGGTAATCGGGATCATGTTCCCGCGTGTCTTTGTTTTATGCTCTACTGTGCCGTACACTCTGAAAAATTCAATCTTGCCTACTTCATGGCAAAACGAATGGAGTGGGTCACTAAGCAAGCTAGATTAATTCTACCCTATGGTATGCTATTAACTCGCTTGTTTAAATTCATCATGAATGAATATCCCGAGTTGCACAACGAGTCTTATGTCTTGTACGATCGTGTCATGAATCCTCTTGCCGCTCAACTAGAGCGAAAACCAAGAAGGGATCGTGGCACGAGAAGAGGTCGTCATTCCACTTCTTCGTCTTTCGCCTTCGATCAACCATCCTCATCTCATCTCAACGATGATGATGACGATGGGAATGATGAAGGGACCTCACGTGCAAGCACTCCTTCCCCCATTCGTTATGTCAATTCCCTAACCAATCAAGTTCCTCAAGTCTTTCAAAACCCACCTAACATTGACCCTGATCTTGAACCATTTTACACCCGCCAAACTAAAATCATCAACCATCAAGTACAACTACGAGATGAGCATCATGGCGGAGTAAGGTCAATCGGAAAAAGTCTTAGAAGGTTATGGAGGAACATGAAGAAGTGAGCAATGAGAAAAATTGCTTTAAAACATTATTATCTATACTATTTAATAATCTACTATGCTTAGATATTTGATCTTATGCCATCTGCTAGAAATTTAGTACGGGCAACATCACTTACCTTGGATGATTATTCGATTTTATCATCCTAAACCTATGCTTGCATGCACTCTAATACACCTTGGTTATGTTTCATATATTATGCATGCTTATGAACTTGTCAACTTGTATGCTTTCTTGAATTGAATTTAGAATGCTTAGTCCTACATGTTTGATTGTTATGGCTTAGATGATTCATGATGAAATAGAATTGACTGCAAAATAGGAAAATGTTTTCGTATAGGTTTTACAGAAAAACTAGAAAAATTCCCTCACTCCAGAAAATGGCCCCCTTAAATACTGGGCGCCCCCCAATATATTTGGGACCGCCAGGTATTTATGGGACCGCCGTTAGAGGTCACAGATTTCTTCACTGTGGCCTCCTGATTTTCTGTGCAGTTGACTACTATCCCATCCAGGCCTAGCTGATTTCTGCTTTTTGATAAATATTTTTTTGGAATCTAAAACTTCAAACCCCATGCCTTAACTCTTTAATCTACTTCTTCCACCTTAAATCATGAACTCCTCTTATTCCTATCATCTTCATCTTCCTCAACCAAAATCTACCATGAATTCCACAAATACTTCTTCTTCAAACCCTTCCAAGAAAATCAAACTAACCATAATCCCTCCTAGACAACTATTTGTCAACATCTCTAGTGATGAAGAAATCACCACTACACCTTCTCCTACCACCACTTCTTCATCTCCAACTCCTCCAAATGCACCATCCAAAACTCCATCCATAAATCAAACCTCCTCAAGCCAAGATAATACATCTTCTTCTTTTCAATCAAAACTTTAAATTCACCTCCATCCTCAAATGAACCAACCTCTCCTCTACCTTTGAACCCTTTGCTTGAGAACATATCGGATGTCCCTCCTAGACCTTTAAACCCTCAACCACTTCAAAGCCTTCCTTCTTTGGATATCACCCTATCATTATCACCAATCACACCTCTTGAAAATCTCTCAAGTCCACCTTCACCATCACCACCACCACCTCAACCTCCTATCATGGGGCATCCTCTCTACTACAACTATCATGGATCAACTTGTATTTGTTGTTTCCACAACCGTAACCTCTACTTAAACCTTTGAGATGAAATGAACATCATGTTTGCTCATCTCGAGTATCTTCTAACCACCGCCTTCACAACCCATTTTCTACCTCCATCGTAGATCTTTTTCAAATGGCTTAATAATGGAAAATCCAAAGACATTTTTGTTTAAAAAGTTATTTTTTATGCATCATGAATCATTTAAGACTTGTGTAGTATTATGTCTATCTTGTATTAGCTCTAGTTTTATTTTGCATGAATGTATTAGTTGGTTGTGCTAATGTATGAGTTTCTTATTGGTGGAATGAAATTCTTCTTTTGTTAATTTACATACAGTGTGTTAAATTGAAAGATATTTGTCATGCTATGTTGGTTTGCACTTGTATTTTTAACTTTGTTTTGTAGCAAATAAACTATCGTAAGATCGATCCCTTGGTGCCCCGAACAAGGGGGAGCATACATCAAGGGGGAGTCTTTAATCGTCGACTTCTTTCTCTCTACTACAACTCGACGATCAACCTTTTTGGATTCGACAAAAAGGGGGAGAAATAGAATTTAACTCATTAATAATTTATAAACTTCCAATTTTATACTAAATGAGTTTATGTTTTGTCATCATAAAAAAGGGGAGATTGTTAATACAAATAATGTCTAAAAACGTTATTTATATTTTTCGACCTCTCGATGTTTTGATAATAACAAAATGTGAAAACATTTACGATAAAATTAAACGTTTATAAATTACTAATCGTAAAATTCCATTTCTAAGATTAATCACTTAAGGTATGGACAAACAAATAATTAAACATGATTAGTGATCAAGAAAATAATTTTATTTCCTAAACCTTACATTTTTACAAAAATATAAACACAAAATAATTTTTTATAAAAGAAATGTTTTATTAAATTATTTAATTTGAAATCAGATTTCCCCCCCAAAATGAAAGGTTCTAAAACAGATAACACATTCCTCACAAAAAGACAAAAAAAGAAGCGTAGTCTATGGAGGCCCCCTTATAGGCCTGGCGGCCCCCTTATATATAAGGGACCGCCGTCAGTACAACGGTTCCTTTTTGTGCCCTATAATACCTTGGTGGGGGGCCACTCATCTGAAACAACACAAACCCTCCTTGCCAATGAATTTTTTTAGTGATATGTTTACGTTCTCTCTTCTTCCTTTCCTTCTAAAACACATATCTTGATCACATAAACATATCCTGATCATGTTTGTCAAGTGATTATTTATTTCTTCCTCCTTCTTCTTCTAATCAAGGCAAGAGAAGAACAAATCGTATTCCTTCTACATACATATTTGTTATCAAGTGATATCTCTCTTCCTCCCTCAAGATCACATATCTTCATACATTTACTTTGTTTGTTGTGGTAATTATGATTGAGTGTACATCTCAAAGTGGAAATTGTGTAAATTGTGGGATTTTGGATATGTGTAGTCAATCCAAGGATATATATCTTGTAGTGAATCAAACTATTGTTGTGAAGTCTTAGATTGGTTCTAGCTAAGATTAGGACTCGACATCTAGCTTAGTGTCGGAAAAGAAAGTAAGCGACGTGTAAACGGTTTTCTCCGCATAAAGGGAGCTTGTTGACCTAGTGAAATCTCGAGTGGAATACTCGGGGAGTGGAGTAGGAACGAAGAGGTGCTTCGTTGCCGAACCACTATAAATCTTGGTGTCTTGGTTTGATCGTTTCTTTCTCTATCTCTTTAGTGTTATTGTTTACTTAGTTTATTATATTAGATATTTTAGTTGTGATTTATATTGTTGATTGATTGACATATAACACGAATCTAACAATTTTTAAAGCAAAGTTTTAAAACGACCAATTAACCAATAAACTATTCAACCCCCCTTCTAGTTTCCTACAATTGGTATCAGAGCAAGGTCACTCAAGATTTTTAAAATATATTGTATTTTAAAGCTTGGATCGATCTATGGATTCTGACAAATATCTAGAAGGAAAATCTATGCAAAGACTATCACTTTTCGAAAGTGATAGTTTTATTTATTGGAAAAATAGATTCGAGACATGTGTTAAATCAAAAGATCTCGATCTTTGGCATGTTATTATAAATGGTGATTTTCAACCTATTATTCAAAATCCGGAAACCAAACTTGATGAGGTTGTCCCTTTTGAAAATCAAACTGATGATCTTAAAAGAAGGCTTTCGAAGAACAATAAAGCCAAAATAGTTATTTACAATGCTTTGCCTAGAAAAGAATATGAACGAATTTTCATGTGCAATACGGCAAAAGAAATTTGGAAAACTTTTTGTAATCACCCATCAAGGTAATAACCAAGTCAAAGATAATAAGATCGACCTTTTGGTTCAATAATATAAACAATTCGTCATTTACAAAGACGAATCTATAGATACTGCATTTGCTAGATTTAATACTATTATCACTAGTCTTCACTCTTTTTTTAATCATACTGAGTGAAGAAGATTATGTTTCCAAGAGAGTTCCACTAACAAACCCACTCATACGTGGCTTAATTGTTATACATATAATTATTTAGCAGTCCTCGTCTTTTTCATGGCTTTTTTAATATTAAAAAAAGAAAAATTATTATTAAACAAATGACCTGTATTGAGGCTCAGGCCCGCGAGCATGGGTGCGACATATGAAACCGTTCATGGCTGCAATCACAGCGTCGGTGTAACTGTCCTGCCAAGATACGGTTTTCGACAAACCACGCTCAGCCAAAGTACAAACGCACAAATTTTGCATCATCGCCTCGGTCACTGTAAGCTTTGTCACACCCCGCAATTTTCGATATTTTAAATTACTACTTTACCCTTTAACTTTTCAGTTCCAATTTGACTTTTCTTGGGCTATGAATTTCTTTTGACTCGTGATTTGTTATATGGGTTTTTCCGAATGTGTATTGACCGCCGCGAACTTGATAATCTTATAGTAATGAACCATTAACCGCTTCCAAGAATTTACGACTTGTTAAATTCTTCGTTCCAATGGCTTTTCTTCGAGTCATGTATTCCATCCTTTCATTTGAAGATTCTCAAGACATTTGATCCATTCGCTCATATTCCTTGCATATATTTGATGCTTGACTCTTGTTCCTTCAAACTTTCGTTGGAAACCTCGACAATGACCTAGGTATATCCACTCATCTAATCACTAGTAAACCAAGGACGAATAAAACAAATTGAGCACCGGGACGGCGCTCTCTTAAGGTGGGAAGACTATAACAACCGTCAATTTTCGGAACATATTTAAATAATAAATCATATTTATTATTACATGTTGTCGTTTATAAAATTTATTTTTAAATTATTTGATTCGAAAACGAAAAAGGAAATAATTTAATTCATAGAATTTATCAAAAACGAACCACTAAATCACGTTTTCACGATTCGGACCCTAAAGCAATTCGATGTAAAACGATATTTCAGACAACTTTTTAGTTTTACCCGAGACTTGAAAACAAGCAGAAGAGGGTTGAAACAGCCTCGCAAAGTTTTGAAAACTGCACACAGCGCGTGCCGTCACAAAAATAATTAAATTTATTTTTAAATATCACCATTTATTTAATAAGAATATTAAATAAAATCATTTAACATTTTGTTCAAAAGCGTTTGATGATAACGCGAATATTCGAGTTGAAATCCATTTTATTTCATACAAGGCTTAACCGATTCACCAAATAAATAACGAGTAGTTTTATAAATATTATAAAAATATTATGAAATATTATCAAGTAAATACTCATTTTTATCGGAAAAATTATTTGGAAAACAATGGCGCAAGTTTCGTGATTTGAATCATCCGTTAAGTCGCCCAAACGAGTCCCGAACCACTATTTTATAAAAGATTACTCAAAAGTTACACTTTAGGTCCCTGGGAAATATTTATAAAATTTACCCTCATCTATCATACACTTTACACTTTTATTTTATAACTTTTTATATATATATATAAATATAAAAATCATACATTTTTTTTCATTTTATAAAAGTAAAACACACACACACTTCATCTTCAACCTCTCTCCCCTCACCCCACCACCGGCTACTGTTCACGCCGGCCACCACCACCACCTCAGCAGACCCACCTCGTCATCTCCATCTCTCAGTCACCATCCCGCTCCACCCCGCCATGGCAGCCGCCGCTGCTGTCAACACTAGACGCCACCAACCACCACCACTGCCGCTCCACGCCACCACAGCCGACAGCCACCTCGGCTGCCACTCCACCGTGGCTCAGCCGCCGCCTAAACTACCACCACCATTTGACCACATATTTTCGAGTTTGGATTGATATATATTTTGTAAAATCTAATATCAAATTTTAAATGGTTTTTGTTGGTTTAAGTTATTTTTGTTCTTTATTTCTTTGTTGCTCGATCTAGTGTTCGAGGTGTTTGTTTCGCTGATATACACACCCGAAAAGGGTGTTTGGTTTTGGGGTTTATCAGCCCATAAGGGGTGTTTGTTTCCTGGTTTGGCAGCCCCTAAGGGGCGTTTGGTTCTGCATTTTATAGCAGCCCCCAAAGGGGTGTTTGTTTCTATAGTTAATCGGCCAAACAGGGGTGTTTGGTTCCGCAGTTAAGGGGCGTTGGGTTTGCGTTTAACAGCACCAAGGGGTGTTTGTTTTGGGGAATAACACCAACAGTGGGTGTGTTTGGTTTTGGTTTTGGTAACAGCCCCACAAGGGTATGTTTGTTTATGTGGTTTGTCACCACAAGGGTGCGTTTGGTTATGGGTTTAACAGCCTATAAGGGCGTGTTTGGTTTATTTTAGAAACCCGATAAAAATGACAAAGTTATATAGTTTTAAGATTATTAAATTGTAATTATTCAATAACCCGGTAAATAAACGAAAACTATACTTTTACAAATGAGACAATTAGTTTAACTAAACCCCGTCGAGGAAACGAAATACTAAATTATAAAATGTTATTTTATAATTCTCGACTAATAAAAACAAAATAAAACTTTTGTAAACTTTTAAAACGTCATTTAAGCAAATTCATAACTTTTAAAACTTGTTTATTTTTAAGCAAGCTTTTGTTAATTAAATTGTGATTTCGAAAACGTCCGAATTATTTTGTTTCAATTATTTTTTTTACGTTTCTTATATAATACTTGTAAAGTATTATATATCGCGACTTAATCTTTTGGTTGTTTGTCTGTATTATATGATTCGCCATATGAATTATATAATCGTTTCTTTTTCATATGTAATATATATACGGAATATATTACATACTTTGCGTGTGCTTTTCGATTTATTTTATTTAACCAACCACCAAACTCATCCAACTAGAAATCCAAATCCCTTATCAACGTGTCGCGTTGATGTACTCATCCATCGGTAAACTCAATTCATCATCCTAATCTAGTGGGATTTAGCCATTAAGTTAAGCTGCATCTTCTTGGTCGAGCCATTCTGTTCTCCGTTTGTGCTGCGCTTATTATTTGCATTTCTGCTAGTTGCTCTGCAACATCAAGGTGAGTTCATAGCCCCACATTTTACTCGTTTTGAATAAATGTTTTATTATCTTTTGGGGTGAGAAACATGCTCATTTACAAACTTGTTTTACGTACCAAATTTCAAACTCTTACACACAAATACAAACTTTTGGTTACTTGACTGATATCACACTCTTCTACTTATGAAATTAATTACTTAACAGTTTGTTTATTGAATAAAATGGTTATTTCTTCATTGGACACAGGTTTTCGTTATCATCTCCTTTTAACGTGTTGCCTAAGTTTGCTAACAAACTACTAAATACGCCCGAATTATCATGAATGATAATTTCTCGACCGAGGACCGATAGGAGCGCGAGTGAGTAAATAGATCTATTAGGACTAATTATCCCTATCCGTTTTGGTTTCACTTAACGAAGAACAAACGGATATATACATGTCGATTGTGCACAAATGGTGGTCTTTGGTTTGGGACACATCGGTTACGGCAGGAATACTATACGACAGATGTAACATGCCCTGTGATATTAGCGTCAGAGTCCACGAGCTTAGCGCAACAGTATACCTTTTCATAGCGATAATTGATCCGTTATAATAGTCGCCAGTGATTTGTATGTGAAGTATATCTCCTATAACGTCACGTCGTACTGTAACGTTGGCCATACTACTTTGGTTTGAACGTTTCTGATTATTACATCGTTCTTTGGTAATACATTAAGTAAGCTGTATCAACTAAACGTTATTGGTCTCATAAATGTTTTACTTATAACCTATGAATTCACTCAACTTAATGTTGACCGTTTAGCATGTTTTCTCAGGTGGTACTTTGGACTTCTATGTGCTATGTGGAGTCTACTGCAGTTAAAAAATGATACCATTTTCAAGACTTTATTATCATTCGTACTCGGTCCTCGTCTTTTTCAAGGCTTTTTTAATATTAAAAAAAGAAAAAATATTATTAAACAAATGACCTGTATTGAGGCTCAGGCCCGCGAGCATGGGTGCGACATATGAAACCGTTCATGGCTGCAATCACAGCGTCGGTGTAACTGTCCTTCCAAGATACGGTTTCCAACAAACCACGCTCAGCCAAAGTACAAACGCACAAATTTTGCATCATCGCCTCGGTCACTGTAAGCTTACCCGTTTTTTATTCACGTATAATACACAGGCAGATATATGAGACCTTCCAGGAGTCGCATAGACTGTGAATAAAAAAATTTAGCCACAATCGTTATTTATAAAGAAGCAGTCGCCTTTTTAAGGCTTTTACTCGCCTTTTTCAAGGCTTCTTTATTATTAAAAAAAACAAAGTTCACGAATATCGGTATCTTTCATAGAGAATACATTCGCTGATCATGTTACACGCACCTATGTATCTCTCTCTGTAGCAACCGCTCGCCATGGCTGCAACCACAATCACGATTTGGCTGCCCTGCCAAGATACGGGCGTTAGTAAATAGAGAATGGTCATCATCGGCTTAAGAACAAACTTTGGCCCATAGTGAATGTCTTAAACCCATGATACCAGGTCTAGGAGTTTGAAAAAGGCACCTTAAACCTACACTGACTGCAGTCACGTGGACGCCACGCCAGGACACAGGTTTTTGCAAACCACGATTGCAAAAATAGCCCACATAACCGTCAACCTTGATACACAAAGCTACTACGGTAGTGGAGGTTGCTGAGGCAAGTAATAAGCGCACTCAACCATCCATCCATATTAGTTATATGCGTAATCACAGTACCAAAAACATCAACCTCAAACGCGTGACCAAATAGCAGGCAACGCGTAGACAACAAATCGAACCCAAACCAACACCAAACTAATACCAATGAGACTCAGACCTCTAAATATAAAACCGGTAGCGAACACCCTTCATGGCTGCAACTACAGTTACGGTATAGCCTTAATAATAAACTTTTAGCCATCACCAATGTCTTAAATACACAATCCCAGGTTCGGGAGTTTAAAAGCCACACCTAAAACCCGCTTTGGCTGCAAGCACATAGCTGCCATGCCAAAAGACATTTTTTTTACCAAAAGCATCAACCTCAAGCGCAGTGACCAAATAACAGACACTACAACAACTACAGACTTAACCGAAACCAACAACAACTTATTATCAATGAGGCTCATATCTCTAAAAACAAAACCGGTAGCGAGCACCCGCTATGGCTGCAACTACAATTATGATATGGTTGCCCCGCCAAGATACAGGCGTCGGTAAATAGAGAATGATCATCATCGCCTTAAGGAAGCCATAGTGAATGCCTTAAACACATGATCCTAGATGCGTGAATTTAAAAGGTGTAGCTAGAACCCGCACTGACTGCAGGCACATGGCCGCCAAGCCAAGATACGTTAACAAAACTGGTAGCGAGCACCCGCCATGGCTGCAACCACAATTATGATATGGTTGCCCCGCCAAGATACAGGCGTCAGTAAATAGAGAATGATCATCATCGCCTTAAGGAAGCCATAGTGAATGCCTCAAACACATGATCCCAGATATGTAAATTTAAAAGGCGTAGCTAGAACCCGCACTGGCTGCAGCCACATGGCCGCTAAGCCAAGACACATTTTTGTTTACCAAAAGCATCAACCTCAAGCGCAGTAACTAAACAACAGGCACCAAAGCAACTACAGACTCAACCCAAACCAACATCTTAATATCAATGAGGCTTAGATCTCTAAATACAAAACGGGTACCGAGCACCTGCCATGGCTGCAACCACAACTACGATATGGTTGCCCCGCCAAGATACAAACGTCGGTAAATAGAGAATGATCATCATCGCCTTAAGGACAAACTTTAAGCCATAATGAATGCCTTAAACACATGATTCCAGGTGGAGGAGTTTGAAAGGCGAAACTAGAGCCCGCACTAGCTGCAGGCACATGGCCGCCACGCCAAGACACTCTTTTTTGCAACCCGTGATTAACAAAACAACACACACATAAGAAAATCTCATCGATGCTTTCACTACACTCCACGTAACACAAAACCTCATGAACCCTGATACATACCGTTACTACGGCAGTGGAGGTTGCTGAGTCGAGTAATCCTCGCACTCAACCATCCATCCATCCATAACCCCAATCAGAAACACCTGTATAAACCAAAGTTTATCAAAAGCTAATTACTAACCACGCAAAATCCAACTACTAACCACACAACATCAGAAACAGATTTATCAAAACCTCATTACTAACCACACACAATCAAAAGCAGGTTTATCAATCCTAAACACAAACCAATTAAACAACAGCTCGCCTAACCCAATTGCTAACCACACACAATCAGAAACAAACTCATAAACGTAACACACAGACCAATTGACCAACAAACAACGCAAACAAAGATACATGCAAATACATAACCTGATTAAAAATAAGATGGGCATACAAAGGTTGCAGATCCATAAAAACTTAGCATCTTCCGGCGAGATGCAACGGTGAAAAAACCGATAACAAATCCAGCGGCTTAAATACATCTATGTGAAGTGGAATATTTTGTTAGAAATTACGTAACCAACAACAAAACACACATCAAAGAGAGTGAAAAACAAATTTATACCCACAACAATCCCAAAGGACACTTGTCGTCGTAATAGATGAAGAAACACAAATGATGGAATACACTTGTCGTCGTGGTAGATGAAGAAACACAAATCGTGGAATCCATTTGCTAAACATGCAATTAAGCCACGTATGAGTGGGTTTATTAGTGGAACTCTCCTGGAAACACAATCTTCTTCACTCAGTAGGATTAAAAAAAAGAGTGAAGACTGTTCATTATGAGTATGAAGGACTAAAATATATTTGTAGAACCATTAAAATATTAGGGTTACTGTAGCAATGAGAGTAGTTACTGTACACTATGTGAGTGCAGCTTTTACAACAAATAGTAATAGTTATAATAAAATTATGTAAGAAAAATATTAATAAAATTTTATTATAATAAAAATAATAATAATAAAAAAGGGTACTTTAGTTATTTTCAATGTTAAAACAAGGGTATTTTAGTCATTATACATCATTTTAACCGGTCAAACTAACGGTCAACGAAAATTAAACCAAAAGTGAAACGAAATTATGTGTTTTGGACTAAAATCAAAACTTTTTTGAATTTTAAACCAAAATTAAAATCGTGACCAAACCACAAGGACAAAAAATGTACTTAACTCTTTTACGATGGTAAACAAGATAGTAGGACCAGTCATAAGAGTTAGCCCTGATTTTACATAATTCGTACTTTCCATGAAAGAATAAAGAAAGAAAAAGGAAAAGCTTTTACTACTTTAATATTACTAGTAGTGACATGACATGATGATATTTTGAAGCCACCACACAAACACACACATTTGAACGCCGTTTACTTCACTTTCTCTCTCCAACGACGACCACCACCACCACCACCAATTCCCAAACCCCAACCCTAATCCTAACTTTTATAAAAAAATCATAATTAATTAATGGGCTGAAAACAATCTTCAATTCAATGCATCACTTGCCTCAATTCCTAATCCTCAATGGCAAGAAAAAAAAGTCCCTCAAAAAAACACCTAAACTCCAACGCATGAACGCCAGAAAAAACATCGACTATCAATTCCCCCAAGATTCCGTACATCAATTATCAGCACCTACTGATTACCGAATTGACGGTAACGATTTAGGTCAAATTGAAGCTATTTATCGCAGTTTAGGTTTACAAAGCGTCGACGATTTCGGTATCGATATTAATTCATGGCAAAATAGCAAAATTACATCTTTAGATTTCAAAAATACTACTACTGAAAATGATGAGGAGGATGAGGATGTGGAATCTGAGGAGGTTGTTAGAGTTGTTAAAGTTAGTGGAATTAAAGGCGTTAGGCCTCCGGTTTTAACGACCCCGGAAGATAGTTCGTTTTTGGAGATATAGAAACGATTAAATTAGGGGATGCTGTTAACATCCCGAAACTAAAAACTTTCTTAAAATGGAAACTTTCTATAAATAGTAACTTTTCGTAAGAACGTCGTACATCGTCATAAAAACTTAATCAAGTTCGTAAAAAACACATTTTGTTGACTAAACCCTAAAGCACAAACATATATGGTTGTCTATTTCGTTATTGAACGTTGTGTGCAACGTTCCGTTATTATTATTATTTCTTGTTCTACGACGAGTCTATTTATTAGGTCGCAATTAGAGCCGTTCGGTTATACTTTGTTCGCATCGTTCGCTTGTGGGGTGTGGAGTCATTCATCCTTATACTTCCTGAGTAAGTTGAATACTTACATCTTTTAAGCCCGTTGATTTAATCACGGTCCTACTGATATCCTCTGCCCTAACACATTTAAACCCTTATACAGACATACCCACACGTCTACACTTTCTCCTTTTATGTTTTCACTATCAATAGACTTTCCTTATAACATGTTATATCAACCACAAAACTGGTAATGATATTTTCTGAAATACTCATGTTGATAATTAAATAAACCTGGTCAAACTTTAGGCCAAAAATTTTGTATATATTAGAAGTGGTTTCCCCCCAAAACAAACATTAAAAAATTTTGACTGAATAAAATTTTCAACGCCATGTTTAAAAACGGATTTGTTAAATCCTAAATATGGGTTCCTAATCACACAATAGGGTAAAACAAAAAATCGAATCCCTGGACGGGATTTCCTTTAAGGGGTAGGTACTGTCACACCCCGCAATTTTCGATATTTTAAATTACTATTTTACCCTTTGACTTTTTGGTTCCGACTTGACTTTTGACTTTTTGACCTTTTACGGTCACATAAAAACGATTACCGTGTAGTCGGTAAAATTTTTGAAACGTTTTTAAATAATAAATCATAATTTCGATTATTATCGCTCATTTGCAAATTTATTTTTCTAACTTATTTGACTTGAAAACGAGAAGATATATTTTATTCCATGAATTTGATTTTATCAAAAACGGGACCTGCTATAAATTACGTTTGTCGTTATTGGACTCTCAAGCAAATTGATGTAAAACGACATTTCCGACAACTTTTAGTTTTGGCCCGAGGATTGAAACCAAGCAGAAAATGACTGAAATAGCCTCGCAAAATTTTGAACGCAACTCGTACCGACCAAAAAAAATAATTATATTTATATTTAATTATCACTTTTTATTAAATAAAAATATTTAATAAATTATTTAATTTTTATTCAAAAGTGGTTATTTTAAAACACGAATGTTCAAATTAA
Organism: Tanacetum coccineum; assembly: GCA_026074375.1. NCBI lineage: Eukaryota > Viridiplantae > Streptophyta > Magnoliopsida > Asterales > Asteraceae > Tanacetum > Tanacetum coccineum. The sequence continues at coordinate 30,055 of BQNB010038010.1, read as the reverse complement.
AGTTTTAAATTCTACGGACAAAGCTTGCCCGTGACACTCAATGGTACCAAATAAATAAATAATTCATATAGAGTTTAGTTAATTCTTTTATAAAAAATTATAAATATAAACTAAAATCATTATGATGATTTATTTATTAGAACCATTTGAGTGTCAACGGCAAGCTTTAGTCCGTTTTTAAAATGTTAAAACTTTAATTTGACCATTCGTTGTTTTAAAATAACCGCTTTTGAATTTTTAATTTAAATAAAAAAAAGTTTTTACAAACAAAAACTAATTTATTATATCTTTTTATTTAATAAAAAAACGTGATAATTAAGATATAATGTTAATTATTTTGGGTGTCGGTAACGAGGTTGCGTTTCAAAATTTTGCGAGGCTATTTCAGTCATTTTCTGCTTGGTTTCAAGTCTCGGGCAAAACTAAAAAGTTGTTCGGAATGTCGTTTTACATCAAATTGCTTTAGAGTCCGAATAACGAAAACGTAATTTACAGGTCGTTTTTGATAAAATCAATACAGGAATAAATTATATCTCTTCGTTCTTTCCAAGTCAAATAAGTTAGAAAATACATTTGCAAATGAGCGATAATAATCGAACAATTATGATTTATTATAAAAAAAACGTTTCCAAAATAATTGTTCAACGGCTACGCAAGTTAATCGTTGTTATGTGCCCGTTAAAAGGTCAAAACTTAAAAAGTCAAGTCGGAACCAAAAGTCAAAGGGTAAAATGTAATTTAAAAATATCGAAAATTGCGGGGTGAGACACGGACCTATCCCCTTTAAAAGGAATCCCGTCCAGAGGGATTCGATTTTTGTTACCTATTGTGTTGATTAGTAACATATTTAGGATTTAACAAATCCGTTTTTAAACATGGCGTTTGGAAAATTTTATTTCCAGCAAAAATATTTAATGTTTTGACACTTTCTTAATATACAAAACTTTTTGGCTGAAGTTTTGACCAGGTTATTTAAATTCATCAACATGAGAATTTCAGAAAATATCTGACCTGTTTTGTTGAGTTGATTAATGTATAAGGAAGTCTATTGATAGTGAAAACATAAAAGGAGAAAGTGTAGACGTGTGGGTATGTCTGTATAAGGGTTTAAATGTGTTAGGGCAGAGATATCTGTAAGGACCGGTGATTAATATCGAACGAGGCTAAAAGATGTAAGTATTCAACTTACTCAGGAAGTATAAGGATGAATGACTCCACACCCCACAAGCGAACGATGCGAACAAAGTATAACCGAACGAGCTCTATTGAGATCCTAATTAAATAGATCGTCGTTAGAAACAGAAATATTAATATAACGGAACGTTGTCACACATCGTTCAATAACGAAATAAGACAAAACCATATATGTTTGTGCTATAGTTTTAGCAACATAATATTGTTTTTTACCGAAACTTATTAAGTTATGAAGATGTTACGACGTTCTTACGAAAGTTACTATTTATAGAAAGTTGCCATTTTATTTTAAGAAAAGTTTTTAGTTCGGGATGTTAAACACAGCTTCCCTAATTTAATCGTTTCTATATCCTCCAAAAAACGATAACTAGTGAATGCAAACCATTTCGTTAATCCAAAACACTTAGCTTGCTAAATATCTACATAATATTATTTTATTTTGCTATAAATTAGAATGACCAACGGCACAATGACGGATCCTTTTTGGGAAAGGAAAAAAAATAAAAATAATACCTTCTGTTGTTGATCGTAAAAAAGGCTACGAATATTTAGAAAGGCGTGCGGCACTTATGTAAACTTGTTAGTAAACCGTGTAACATCGGGTACCTCAGGTCTAAAACTCGGACCAACAATATATTTTGTTAATCACTCCAGGGACTTGTCCATGATGCCACAAGATTTTTCAAACCATTCTATAAAATTCTGTTGAACGCCAACCACCAAATCCAACACAAATTACTATAATGCAAGCTATCCTCCCAGAGACCACCCCACCACGGCTGTAGCGAAATCTCACCAACCTCCTTTAGATGAACAATTTGTCTATTCGATATCAGAATTCTTTATTCAACATATTTATTCATTTTAATCATTTAAAAAAATCATAGCAACAAACATCTGGGAGTCGAGAATCAAAACAGTATAAGAAATACTCAACAACAATAACTATAACACACGGTGCTGAATGGCGGAGAGTTGAGGAACATTTTGAGACACAATATCCACAGAATAAAGGTCAAAATTAAGAGGGAGCTCGTCGGGAGAGCTCAAGTGATATAGTGATGAAATATTAGTACTCAGTCGTAGTTCGAGGAATAAATTCAAATCCATTAGCTAAAAAGCGCACCACAGTCGGTTTAACTCCACAACCGTTCGTGACTCGCACGGGTTTTGTAACGGAAAAAAAAAACAAAGTAAAAATTTTAAGAATGAGATAAGGTAGTTCAAGTGAGGTCTTAAAGTTCTGCTGAATGGTAAGACACGATCGTGTTTCTAGGTCTTTTTAACGGATTCCGGTGATTATCAGTTTCGAGTTCATACTTATGTCATATCGGTAGTGTTCCCAAATCTATAGGTCGTGTGTCGAGTTGTTCTTCTCATGAACTTTCAGTTGATTGCAGCTAGTCCTTAGGTCGATTTTCGAGTAGACGCTACATCCTCGCAGTTGATCGGATAAGCCGTCTAAACTAGAAACGGGTAACGGATTTAGCTTTTACGTTAAATTTCTCAGCTTTGTCGATGTTACATCCTGATATGGATCCCATCAGAGGGGTTTTTTTTTTTTTGTTCGAATCTGCGGGATCTCATAATTTGACGTGATTCTATCTCACTACACGGTATAAGTATATGGAAGAAACTATTTCTAGTTCTTTGGTTATAATCCACATAGAGTGATAGTCATACATTCTAGAACCTTTCACTCCGTAATTTCCGTATGACTACAGGAAGCATGACCTTTAGTCTCTCGGCTAAGGGTCTATGTTTTTTTTTAGTTTTTCTATATACCAAGGTTTGAGAAAATCTGCTTAGTTATGATGCTTACGAATATAAATACACGTGACCGACGTGACTCATGAATACGCACACAAAATATTAATAAAATACAAGTACAATATAATCTCGTTAACAATGTAGGGAAAAGAAAGAAATAGAAATGAAAAGTAAGGGTAATTTAACAAAACAAAAAAAATTATAGTGACTACTCCCAGCATAGCATGGTCCTTTCTGAATTTATACATAGGTGATCAAGCTATGTATAATTTAAGAACTAACGATGGGATGCTCATTTCGTCAAATTAATATTATTATAAAAAAAATCTTATACGGTATAAACGATATAGTTTATGAGGTAGCAAAATAGTTTGTGGTAATAAAAACAGGGTTATTTATATAACGACGCAAGATATTTTGTAAGATAACGGGAAATGTTTTATGAGGCGATAACAAAAATAGTTTACAAGAAAATTACGTGACGGTTTATAATGTAATGGTAACAAATGGTTTACGAGTTGACAACCCAATAATTTATAAAGTGGCAACATAATGGTTTATAAAAGACACGAAATAGCTCATAAGATGTTGACGACATATTTCATGAATTGACAGCGAAATAGTTTATAAATAACAACGAAATAATTCATGAGGTGACACGGAAATAGTTTGTAAGATATCTGCAAAATAATTTATAATAGGGTAGCAAAAGGGTTTATAATTAACCGTAAATTAGGTTTTTTTTTTTATTTTTTTTTTTTTTTATAAAATGAAACGAGTTAGTCCATTAATTGATAGTTAGATCAGATATGATGGGTACTAAGTTTAGGGGTAATTATAAAATGTTGACAAAACGGTTTATGGATATGATATCAAAATAGTTTTTAGGTGTTAAAATAAACCAACAAGCTATCAGGCAAACGGTTTGCGTGAACTGGATGTAAAATAGTCTAACGTAGACAACAATTGTTTTAAGACGACACTAAAATAGTTACATAGTTTATACATCCAGTTAGTTATTAACAGTAAGACTGTTTACATTAATAATAGTGAAAGGCGTTGTAAGACGGTATACAAGGAGTAGCGTACTTTATATTTACCTAGGGAATTTAAAGTGTAAACTGACACATGTCATGACACAAATTTGACAAATGAATTAGGAAAAGCCACACATACACGAAATGCAAAGGTAGGTACTAGTGCAAAAACTCCTTATGAAGATTTTTGTCTAAGTTATTAGGTTTCACTAGATAGGAAAAATCTGTCCTTAAACATCAACGGTATTTTGACAGGCGTTTGTTGAGCTCCAAAAAGGTTTTTAAACCTCTAAATACGGTTCACCACGGTTTCAGATTTCTAATTTTTCCAGTATGGCCTCTAAGTAGAATAACGAAACGGGTTTGGTCTATAATTCCTTACTCTCATGGCCAACACTTTGTAGTCATTACATTCACAGTGCATGGTCTAGTTGTGCAAGGCAAACTTTCAGTTTGTTGTGGAAGGGAAATTTTTGCCTACTTATGTGTCTTTGAACTTTAGTTTAGCAATGTACGCTCCTTAAGGCCTTTTGTCATTTACTTTTGTTGTTGGCATATCCTTTACTACTTGGTTTCCTAACGTTACGACTAAATTCATTATGTCGCGAACATGTGGAGCTTCTATCCTATAGCCAAACATTAAGCTTCAATGCATTAGCACTTGCGTTGGGTTCCATAACACTCGATCCTCGTGGAACTATTCCTTGTCTTGGTCGTCGGGTTATTTACCTTCAAATCCGAACGGGGAGGTCATGGGAATAAGATCAGTCGAAAATAAATGATTAGTATAGACTAAATTTCTGATGCAATACGCGGTACCCATAAAATTCCCGGTGGTGGCATGAAAATACGATCCTGCAGGCACTTAATGAGTATGGGAGAGTGTTTAAAAAATCGTCTTCGTGAGAACGGCGGAGAGAAGGGAGCCGAAGAGAAGAGAAGCAAACAATTAGGGGATCGAATAGAGTTTAAATTAGCTGATGAGTATTACGGTTAAAAGGTAAAATAAGATTATGAATCTTTTAATGAAACGAGTTTACATAGCAATTACCATCTTAAACCTCCAGTTACAAGTCCGCCCCATACAAGACTGTGGAAACTTAGTTCATACATAATCCCATGTAAAATAACGTGTATCGGGGTTTCGCGTAATACGATATTGTATAAGGTTCATGAATTTATCAGTTTGAGGACCATTGCCTCGACTATCACATGTCATAGACAAATTTTAGAGACCATTGTGTCATCCACAATGTCTAGAAACGTTTAAATATTTTATAGACAACTTCCCACTAGTAATTCGAGGAATAAACTGTAAGGCGAACGTTTAAAACCCGGGAGAAGAGATAACCGCAAAAAAAAAAAAGACAACCTCAGAGAAAGTAGATACACAGAGAAAAGATAATCGCAGAGAAAATGTAAGCGTAAGCTCATAGCAAAAATACGTATAAGGCACACATAAAAACACGTAAGGATCACTACTGGTTATAGTCCAGACCTAGATTTTCTACCTAGATATCTACCTGGTTCTTATAACCTTGGTCTATGATACCAATCTGTCACACCCCCAGACTGGGGCTGGAGGAATACCCTGTCTGAGGGCGTGACGTCCATCATAATCCCAACAAAAGGCTAAGGGGAATCCGACGCACTAATGGAGTTTTTAGAAAATCCTAGCTCGTTTGCATGGTTTTAAAAATAAATAAGTTTTACTTGATTTCAAGAAATTCAACATTTGCGGATGCTTAAGTACAATGTAGGCGAAGCACTAATTAGAGTTTTTAAAAGGACAACGAGTATGATATTATGATTAAGTTTGAAAGAGTTATTTTTCTATTGCACGTAGGACTCCCACATAGACAATCAAGAAGTCCAAAGAAAGCACTGAGAAAAACATGCTAAACGGTCAATACTTAAGTTGAGTGAATCATAGGTATAGGTAAAACACTTTCCTGAGGACCCAAAAACGTTTCGTTTCCAGAAATATAACTGCAACATACAAAACCGCATGCGGACTATTTATAACGGATACAATAACGCATGCAAGTGTTATCCTGTTGCGCTACGCTCATGACACTAAGGCTATTAGTTACCAGGGCAAGCTTCTTCCTGTTGCTAGTATTCCTGCCCTAACCTGGTTGTCCCAAAACCAACGACCACCATAGTGTACAATCGAACAGACATAGTATCCGTGTGTTCATCGACGCAAAAGAAACAAGTAAGTGCCATGCTTACCCGGATGGGTAATTCGTCCCAATCAGATCTATTTATTTCACTGCGCTTTCCTCAAACCGGTTCTCGGTCGAGAACCACTAAATAGTTCATGATAAGTTGGGCCGTTATAAGTATGACGTAAAGTAGTAATAAAAGTAGTAGGTTTGTACTAAGCAATTTTAGGCAACAAGTGGGGGTAAATAGGAGGATGGTTAACTTGAAAACACTTGTGTCCAATGAAGAAAATAAACCATTTTTATTCATAAACAACTTTAAGTACTTAATTCCATAAGTAGAAAGCGTGTGATATTCAATCAAGTAACCAGGTTTGATAATTTGTGTGTAAACGAGATTTGAAGATTACGGTAACGTAAACGAGTTTCTAAACGAGCATGTTTCTCACCCCAAAGGATACTAAACATTCTATCAATAACAAGGTAAAGATGTGGGGCTTCTGAACTCACCTTGATGTTGCAGAGAACATACTAGCAGGAAATATGCAAATAATAAGCACAGCATAAACGGAGAACAAATGGCTCGACCAGAAGATGCAGCTTTTCCAACCAAACCATCAAAACTTATCGGCTCCTTAAACCCAATTAGTTGGGTTGTTGAATTAGGGTTTTCGCTGGAATGAGCACGTCAACGCGCACACGTTGATAAGGGATTTGGATTTCAAGTTGGATGAGTTTGTGGTTTTGGGTTAAATAAAAAATAAATCGAACAAAACACACGCACGTACTCATATATTCCGTATATAAAATTAATATGATAAAATGAATAATTATATAATTCATATGGTGAGATAATAGTAAAGACAAACATTCAAAAGGAAAAGTCGTAGTATATAATACTTTACAAGTATTATAGAGAAACTGATTAAAAAAAAAAAAATTTAAATGTAATAATATCATTCGCGCCGGGGGGGGTTTTTTTTCCATAATGTCACCATTTAAGTTAATTAAAAAGTTTTCTTGCGTCATTATGTAAAAGTAAATACACGTTTTAAAGTTACGAATTGAATAAAAGACGTTTTTAAAGTTTTTACAAAACTTATTATTTTATTTATTAGAATTATAAAATAATGTTATATATATTAGTGTTTCGTTGCGCGTTTTAACTAAACTAGTTGTTTTGTTTGTAAAAAAAAAAATAAAAAAAATTTTTGTTAAAAAAGTATATTTTCGTTCACATTTCCCGGGTTTATTGTATAATTATAACATAAAAATCTTCTAAGACTATGCTTTAATCCTCTTTATCGAGGTTTCCCAAAATAATAAAAGTGTTAAACGAATAATACTAAGTATATAAATTTTTATAAATTTCGGCATGACCTAGTCGTTTATGAGACGTTTCCATTTTTACCATAAACAACCAAGTTTTTCCTACTTTTAATCAATCTATTGTTGCAATATAATCGCGGGTATAATTTTTTTATTTTCCATATCTGTAATTTAATCCGAGATTTCCAATAGTAAATAACATCATCTAAAACCCAAAAACACCCTCTATGTTTGTTTTAAACTGATCTCCAAACGCCTCTTTGGGCCGTTAGCCACAAAACCAACGCCCTCTCAAGCAGAAAATCACAAATCCAAACGCCCATTTAGGGCCATTTAAAACGCGAACGGAGAAACAAACACCCCATAAACTTTACCAAATACAAACAAACAAAACTAAAACCAAACTCGTTATTAGTTTTTATAAAGAATATCTAACCAAACCAAAAAGACACTATAAAAAAAGAAGTGATGTGTGGAGGGATGGGGGGGGGAGTGGCGGCTGAGGCCGAGGCTGAGGCTATGGTGGTTTTTTTTTTTTCCGGGTTGGTGCGCCGGGGCCCAAGCGAGGTGGTGGGTGAAGGATGGTTGACCGAAAGTTGGGTGGCGTGGTGGTTTAGCGAAGGAGGGTGGTGAAGAGTTAGTGGTGACTGGGTGGATTTGAAGGTGGTGGAGTTGGAGTGTCGGCGTGGGGGTGGCTGCGGTTGTGGAGTAGGTGGAGTGAGGAGTCGATGGTGGTGGGGTCGGGCGAAGATTACTGATGGCGTGTGGCGGAGAGGGCTGTGGTGGTTTTGGCGGCTGTGGCCGGCGATTGGCCGGAGTAAAGGGGAGGGCGGAACGGTTTTTGGAGGCGCGTGATGGCGAGTGGGGTTATTAGGGATCGGGTACTGGGTCATAGGATAACTTTGGTTTCTAGGCCCGGAACCGCTCGCGCGAAACTTTTTCGGCGGCCGGCAGCATGGTTGGGCCGTGGCGGCGACCGGCGGGAAGGTTGGGCCGGAATATTTTTAGGGGAAGATGGAGGATGTGAGGAGAGAGTAGGTCTATAAGTGGTGTGTGATTTTTTATTTTTGTATAAATGAAATTAAAATGATTTAAAATTTGTATTTTATATAAACGTTATAAAAATTAAAGTGGTAGGGTTTATAATAGATTAGGGTTAAAACTGAAAATATTACCACAGGGACTAAATGTGTAATTGTTGAGAAACTTTTATAAAATAATGGTTCGGAACTCGTTTGAGTGACTTATCGGACGATTCAAAATACGAAACTTGCGCCATTGTTTTCCAAATTATTTTTCTGATAAAAATGAGTATTTACTTGATTATATTTTATAAATGTTTTTATAAAATATAACTAAAATCATTATGATTATTTATTTATTTGGTGCCATTGAGTGTCACGGGCAAGCTTTGTCCGTAAAATTTAAAACTTTAATTTGAACATTCGTGTTTTAAAATAACCGCTTTTGAATAAAAATTAAATAATTTATTAAATATTTTTATTTAATAAAAAGTGATAATTAAATATAAATTTAATTAATTTTTGTGGTCCGGTCACGAGTTGCGTTCAATTTTTCGCGAGGTCTATTCAGTATTTTCTGCTTGGTTTCAAGTCTCCGGGCAAAACAAAAAAAGTTGTTTGGCATGTCATTTACGTCAAATTGCTTTTAGAGTCCGAATTCGGAAAACGTAATTTAGCGGAGTCGTTTTGATAAATAATTCGGAATAAATTATCTTCTCGTTTTCAAGTCAATATAAGTTCGAAAAATATAAATTTGCAAATGAGCGATTAAATAATCGATATTATGATTTATTATAAAAAAACGTTTTCAAAAATTTTACCGGGCTACGCGGTTATCGTTTTTATGGGACCGTTTAAAAGGTCAAAATTCAAAAGTCAAGTCGGAACCAAAAAGTAAAAAAGGGTTAAAATAGTAATTTAAAAATATCGAAAAATGCGCGGTGTGCCACCAGAACAAATGAAACCATAGAAAAAAAAATCAAATACCAAAGACGGTAATTCTTTGTACCAATTATCGACTTTAATCGATACGAAACAAATCAAATAATGTTTTTATAAAATCAATTTAAAAATAGCGAGTTATTTAGTATTAAAAAAATCATTTTAAGGAATAAATAATATTGCTTTAAATGTAAATATTTATAAAATTCATTCTGGTTTGTAATAAAAAACTCTAGAGATGTTATTAATGGTGTAGCGTACCTTTACACTATGAATCACTTTAAAACCTGCTTTTTTATAATAAAATAAAAAACTATTTACAAAGATCATTTTATATACAATTTTCTATAAACACCAACACAATACTTCCAAAGGTTTTTTATAATTAGACATCAATTATAAAATATATCAATTATAAAATATGTTACTTAACAAAGGATACATAATACCAAAAAGGGATGTAAAAACACGTACAGACTCTAAAACAATTTCTATTGTCTGAAAAATGAAGAAATACCCAGGAACACTATACTCAAAATAGAATCAAGAACGAACTAGTACAAGGAAAATCATTGCAAGGACGTATACGTACCCAAAAGAAAATGTACCGTCTTCTCCAAAAATAACGATCGACAACGCAAATCCTAAAAAGCATTGATACAAACACTGTCGCTAATGGGTTATTAAAAACCTAGGGTTCTACCATCAAGTGAGTAATGATACACACTTAATATGTTAGGAATAATTAGTGCTTTAAAAGAAAACGTTTGATACTTCATACGAGTGGAAGTCAATATGCAACGAAAAGACCTAATGAAACGCGTCTATTTCCGAAAGAGTAGATTCCGAACAAACCAATATACATCAAGACATCGATAGGGAAAAATCGGGTATCCATACTAAAAGTACGTATGAAGGGGTTGCTTGCTAATCTTAGACTAGGGAAATCCGAACAAAATAACCAAGCAAACGAGCAACCTCTTATAAAAAGCAATACTAGGTTATTCCGCCTTACTAATAGTAAGAGAACCTTACTATCTATCAACTAATTAACACATCTCCAAAATTAGGGTTCGAGGCATAATTCTTTACCCTACCACCATCCTTATCATGGATACAACATTCAATAAAATCACATATTAATACCATCTTAGAAACACACACAAATAAATGCAATCATAGTCACAAGTCTACGTGTGTGATGCTGTATAATTATGTTGGCCACCATAATTATCAGTACTCCTTTTCACAGTGTACTTATTCCAAGTTAACACCCATTTTCAAAACTATTCACATATAAGCACATAACCCTCATTGCCACATCTTAAAACCACTCCAAACCTGTAAATATTAAAATCTGTTCCATAAATATCTACTTACTATATCAAATTGAAATCGAACGACATAAACGGGTGAAAGTTCCACAACGACTTCCAAAAATATGAAATATGCTAATGAATAATCAATAACAACATGACGAGGTAAAGGACGGGATAAACTTATGCTGGGCCTCGCTTGGGTTTGACTTTGCCTCCCCAAGAATCACCCGACTCCGGGGTAGCCCTATTTACAAGCATCTTGTCAGCGATAAACTTCCTATCTCCTGTCGTTCAAAAGAGGCTCCTTATAACCGATTAGGTCAGTGGGAAAACGGTTCCCAAACGAGACTTCTTAGGGTGGGAAATAAACTTGCTATATTACTTAAGAATGTAATAATATCATATCTATATGGAGGCAAATAACTAAATGACACTTAGTAAAATACGAGATATATAAGCTAGCAAAAATAGTGGAGGAGGCATAACAATATATAGCATTCAACATTAACCCCTAAATGCATCTACAATTGAAGGACCCCTAGGTTATAGTCTAGGCTCAACCACCTACTTTCTCTATAAGAACCAAGGCTCTGGAATACCCATTTGTCACACCCGCCAGGCGGAGGAAACACAAGGTCCCATAACATCAGGGATATCTTCATAACCCCAAATAGTGTCAACAATATGTGAATCACCAAATGCATAAACTAAATATAAAAAGACATAATGTGTCAGATAATACCGAAAAACAAAAAGAAATGCACGGCGTCTTGCATTTAATGACAAAGGGTCTCATCAATACAAAGACATAACATGACTTACGAACTAAAAAATCAAATAGATTCAAAAGAATCCTTGCCTCAAACACGAACAAAACTCAGGAAGAGCAATAACTCAAATGCATTCCTAACTGGTCTTTCTAGACTCTTCTTTTAGCCTTAAGATCTCATGATTACTCACCTGTAAAATGAGCTTTTATTAAAAAGTCAAACATTGGTTGGCTGAGAGTCATAGATGTTTAGGGCTATTGTTTTTTTTTTTTTTTTTTTTTTTAAGACACATAACAAAATCTTTCAAAATTGCTGCGATGTACTAAAACAATCCATAACAACCACGTCGTCCGAAATGTTACACGTTATACATCACTAACACTCTAAAGGGACATGGGTTTAGTCTCACTATCCTTCGATCAAAACACAAGTCACGAAGGTAGTATTTCAACTTTAGTTGGATTTGAAAGTTGATTAGTAAAACACCCTCTCCAACCGAATTTCACATACCCTCAAAACAACTCAATTAAATCATAAAGGCCATGGAGCGTACCACATTAAACGACTCCAATGATCATAAAAGCATGGAGCGTACCACAAATAAACGACTCAAATTGATAAAAGACTGCATGGTGGATAACACTCTAACGGACTCCATTGTTCACAAGCCATGAAGCGGATCACATCCTACATCAATACCATATACACAATAATCACAACAACTAAAACATTTAAACTCATATCATCATTTCCACCCAAGAAAACATAAGAAAAAGGGGCTATGAAACTCACCTGATGCTTAAGCAATTCCAAACTCCTTTGCACAAAACTAAACAATCAAAACAACACGTGTTACACGCGACTAAGCCAAAAGCTTACGCCCATGAAAAAATCATATGATGGATGTCTAAGGTGTTTAATTACCCTCATGGGGCTCACCGGACACCAGGCTCTAACTTAACATACTTACTCACACTGTCACTAAAACTACTTACAATTAACTCTCACGAATTGCTAGAATTTTTTAGTGTCTCCCTTAGTACCCAAAAACTCCTTACTTAATGACGTTCATAAATTATACAAAACTAACTATGTAATATATGAGTATATTAACTACCTTGTGATTCCCAAGTAATACTTACATGTGTAACTAACTCAAATAAAATCAAACTTCCAAACTGCCCTAATTCGGATCTAATTGCACACCAAAATATATCACTCTAATTACCATACTTAGACATACTTTCAGAGGCTAATTTTTACGGAATTATCCCTAGACATATGGAAATTAACTATTGTAGAAGGGATAATCTTAATTCAACTTTTATGTATAGGTTTTACCCTCACAAACATGACCTAAATCTGACCCGTATTTACTATTCTGACAATGTTTAGTGTAACCAACATTTGAATGACTTCCCGACCTTAAAAACTTTTGAGGCCAGATTTTATGGAAACCTAGATCCCTCCCCCTGAGCTAAAACTAGGCCCCAAAGAATCTTTTATCAATTCATTGCTTTTTATTCAAAACTAGATATCATCAAAACAACACAACTTTAAATTATGCCAAACCCTAATTCAAGTTTCAACGCAAAATTAAACCATAACCAATATACACCAGAAGCTTCAATTAAAACTTAATCGCTTTATAACATGTTTATTATATCATTAATTAAAGATGTTATGAAACCCTAATTATCCATCATAATAATTATTACATGATTTAATGATAACTAATTAACAAAAACTTAATTGAAACATACCTAAACCTTGATTCTTGAACAAATACTACAAATCACCTGCTTAGATCTTGATACAAAAAAAATCTTTTTTTCTCTGCCTTGAGTTCGATAGGGTTTAAAAAAATATGGGGGTGGGTTATGGTTGTTATTTATATGAGGGAAAAGATAACTAGATACATGGACCAAATTAGAATCCTAATTATACTAAAATTAGTTTTTTTCCCTTAATTAGAGTCCTACTAGGATTGGGCATTATTCTTTTTTGTTTCATTTTTTTTCTTTCTAAAATTTGTATTTACTATTCATGTATAAAAAAAACATTTTTTTAATCTTTTATTAGTTAATTAATTACCTTCCATTACCTTAAGTTTCTATTTAAAACCTCAGCTATTTGGTAAATCATTTTGGCTTAATTTTTTTTTTTTTTTTTTTTTTTTTTTTTTTTTTCAAAATACTTTCTAAAAATAAATTTTCATTTCCAAAATTTCTTTCTATTATGGAATGTTTACTACCATCTTCATATTTCAACCACTTTATTCTTTCCCATATCACACACTTCTATAAAACGCTTAATCCTTAAAACCAAGGATTGACGTAGCAATGCATGCACACGTCTTTCATATCCATTATCACCACACGTGAACAAATTGAATACTTAACACCAAACTCAAACACACTCAAAATGAGATGCCCATACACCTCAAAAAAGATATCAAGCACATAATTTAACTACTTAGCTAGCATAAATTCACATAGCACACACTACCACACATAAAATGAACTCCTTAAGCATTTCTTAACTGTTTAAACTCAACTGCTCAAATCATGGTTGTACAGGAGGAGGAAAATAAACATGATAGAGGCTTCAAGAACTAAGTTAGTTGACTCTAAGTTTCCACCATCTTTTGGGCTGAGCAGTTAATTCTGCTTAGCTAAGTGCTAATTTGGGTCTTAGTCATTTAAGCCTCATAACAAGAACCTTATGACTTATTCGTGGAAGAACCCCTATTAATAGACTTCAATGAAACCTTTTGGGTGTCCTGTTACCATCTTAATACCAGGGGATCATTAGGCAAGTTTGTGATGGGGAAAGGAAAAGCTGATGAGGGATTTTTTGTTGGGTACTCTATGGTTAGCAAGGCTATGAGAGTATTTAACAAGAGGACCAGGATAGTTGAAGAGAACTTAAACATTAGATTTCTTGAAAATACACCTAATGTGACAGGAAATGGACCAGACTGGCTTTTTGATGTTGATTCTTTGACAATATCTATGAACTATGTGCCAGTTGTTGTAGGAAATCAAACTAATGGTATTGCATGAACTAGAGATAACATTGTTAAAGGTCAAGCTGAGAAGAAGACAAAACCTAAACAAGAATACATCCTAATACCTTTCTGCACAACTGATCCATTAATCTCTCAAGGTCTTAAGGATAGTGAAGAAGATTCTGGAATGAATCCTACAGAAGTAGATGTAAATGGAGCTTCAGATAAAGATGGGGAGGATGATCAAGCCACAAAAAGTGAGTTTGAAAGGCTACTTCAACAAGAAAAGTAGAATGTACATCCTAACAGCACTAATAGTATTAATACTGTTAGTACACCTGTTAGTACTGCTGGACCATCTTTTACTAATGATGCTCCATCATCACCAGTTAATGCTGCTAGAACTTTTGAGGAACATCTATTTGAAAAATTTTCTCCTTTCAAAAATGCATTTACTCTTCCAGATGTTCCAAACATGTTTTTAATTGATGATACTGGTTTTTTTTGTAATGCTTATGATGATGAAGATGTGGGTGCAGAAGCTGACCTAAACAACTTGGAAACAACCATGAATGTCAGTCCTATTCCCACAACTAAAATTGACAAGGATCGTCCTAAAGACCAGATCATTGGAGACTTAATTTTAGCTATTCAAACAATGAGAATGACCCAAACAGCTATTTGATGAACATTGAACTGGATAGTTATTTATTTTACTATTAATAAGTAGACGGATAAACAAATCACAAAGCTTATTCCAACAAAAAAAATTGCTTATTTGCCTGTTTTCTCACTCAAAATGAACCCAAGAAAGTGATTCAAGCTCTGAAAGATCCAAGCTGGATAGAAGCAATGCAAGAGGAGCTTCTACAATTTCAACTTCAGAAGGTTTGGACACTGGTTAATCTACCTAATGGCAAGTGGGCCATTGGAACCAAATGGGTCTTTAGAAACAAGAAAGATAAGATAGGAATTATCATTAGAAACAAGGCAAGACTGGTTGCACAAGGTTACACGCAAGAAGAAGGCATTGATTATGATGAGGTTTTTGATCTTTTTGCTAGGATAAAAGCAATCAGGTTATTTTTGGCCTATGCATCATTTATGGAGTTTAGTGTGTACCAGATGTATATAAAGAGTTCCTTCTTATATGGTACTATTGAAGGGGAGGTATATGTTTGCCAACATCCTGTTTTTGAAGATCCACAGTTACCTGACAAAGTGTATAAGGTAGAAAAAGCTTTATATGGTCTACATCAAGCTCCTAGAGCCTGGTACGAGACCTTGTCTACCTACTTAATTGAAAATGGATTTAGAAGAGGCACTATAGATAAGACTTTGTTCATCAAGAAGGACAAAGGTGATATCTTGTTAGTACAGGTGTATGTTGATAATATCATCTTTGGGTCCACAAAGAAGTCTTTATGTGATGAGTTTGAAGGTTTGATACACAAAAGATTCTAGATGAGTTCTATGGGGGAACTCACTTTCTTCTTAGGATTGTAAGTACAACAGAAGGAGAATGGAATCTTCATTAGCCAAGACAAATATGTGGCTGAAATATTGAAGAAGTTTGATTTTGCTACTTTGAAGATAGCAAGCACTCCTATGAAACCTAACAAGGCATTGGTCAAGGATGAAGAAGCTGATAGTGTGGATGTTCATTTATACAGATCAATAATTGGATCATTGATGTACCTAACAGCTTCTAGACCAGACATAACTTTTGCTGTTTGTTCTTGTGCAAGGTTCCAAGTTACACCTAAAACCTCACATCTTCATGCTGTGAAGAGGATCTTTAGATACTTAAAAGGTCAACCTAAATTGGGCCTTTAGTATCCTAGAGATTCACCATTTGACTTGGAAGCCTTTTCAGATAGTGAGTATGCTGGTGTTAGTCTTGACAGGAAATCCACAACAGGAGGTTGTTAATTTCTTGGCAAGAGATTAATTTCATGGCAATGTAAAAAGCAAACAATAGTTGCAAACTCCACTACTAAAGCAGAATATGTTGCTGCTGCAAATTGCTGTGGACAGGTGTTATGGATTCAAAATCAAATGCTTGATTATGGATTCAACTTCATGAACACCAAGATTTACATTGATAATGAAAGCACCATTTGTATTGTGAAGAATCCAGTGTTTTACTCTAAAACCAAGCACATAGAGATTAGGCACCATTTTATTAGGGATTCTTATGAGAAGAGACTTATTCAGGTGCTTAAGATCCATACAATCCATAATGTAGTGGATTTATTGACAAAGGGATTTGATGTTAGCAGGTTCAACTATTTAATCGCTAGCATTGGACTTCTAAATTTGTAGTTGTATGGTTTCAGGGGAGGTTAATGGTGTATAAGTGCAGTGGATTACTTAATACTGTTGGCTTTAGCTTTCACTACTTGAAGAAACTTTGTAAGCTGTACCAAAACTGTTTTATACTGCTAGTATTGGTTAGTGTTGCTAACAGGTGTTTTAAAGATGGTTTTGATGGATGTATTTCGGTTAAAGATGCTCCTTGGACCGGTATTAAGGGTTAACACATTGGTAAGAAGTTAGTTATGTGCTCAGGGCGTACTTTATGCTGCTGGGGTTAAAAGTATGTACTGTCTAAGAAGCATTAGAGTTAGTGTGCCAGGCAAAAACTAAGTGACTGTGGGTTACCGTTAGAGGATAGTACAGCTAGGGGTCTAATATGTAAATTTAATAGTTTTATTATCAATAGGTTTTTCCTGAACTTATAAAACATTCTCAATTCACACAATTAAACTCACCTAAATTTCATTCATACGCTCTCTAAATTTTACAACTTAATCAATTTTCTTGCCGACCCAATGAATCATCAACAATGGCTGATCTTGCATACGTCAAACAACATAACATGGTTTCTTATCTGAGAAAACGGCTCGGGAGGAATGCTGACTTTTCATAGATATTGGACCTTCCTTGGACATCTAGTTCGATCAATTTTGCTCTCACTATAAGTCCAACTATCTATGCTTCATGCATTGAACAGTTTTGGAACACTGCTTGTCTTAAAACAATCAATTCAGAGAAGAAAATACATGCCAATGTTGATGGCAAGGCTATGGTAGTATCAGAATCATCAGTAAGAAGAGATCTTTACTTAAATGATGAGGATGGTACTGCTTGCCTAACAACTAATGAAATTTTTGAAAACCTTGCACTGATGGTATATGAACCAACTTCTGATAAATTAACTTTCTACAAAGGTTTATTTTCTCCTCAGTGGAAGTACCTCATACATACCATCCTTCATTGCTTAAGTTCAAAATCTACTTCATGGGATCTGTTTTCTATAAATTTGGCTTCTGCAATTATTTGTTTAGCAAAGGGTCAAAAGTTTAATTTTTCTAAATTGATTTTTGATGTGGTATGTCGCTTAGGAAACTGTAGGATCCATCCTCTGTGAACGCCCTGTCTCACGCCCCCGCAATGTATCCAAGGTTTTTTGCAATGTTTTTGAATATTCAACTTACCAAATTTGGTAATACCTTTTAATGATATTTATGAAATACACCTAAACTTACTAACAACGTTTTTTACCAATTTTGAGGAAACTAGGAAAAGGATTTTCAAGCAGAGTAACACCATTGTTTCAAAATATGTTGGTTCCTTCAGTAGTAGTTAGTAAAGGTTCAGAGCAACCCCCTGAACCCTAACCCACACCTTCTACTGCTCCTCTAGAAGTTCTATCTCAAGTTACTACTGCTGCTGCATCACAACCACCAAAAGACCCAAACAAATATATGAGAACCAAAAGAGGTCGGAACATCAAGGTACCTTAGTCTGGTGGTTCCCCTAATAAGGTTTGATAGGTCACATGAATCTTGAATCAATAATATCAACATGTAAGATTAGAGAGAATGAGGGCAAGTAAAGAGAAAACTTCAAATTGATTATGGAGGGGGAACAAATGGAGAGTTAATTACAAGGGCCATCACCTCTAATGAGATTAGAGGGCTTATTTATAGGCATGGGGAGGGAGGCTTCCTTCCTTATTTTTAAACTTGTCAATACTAGTCCCTAGACTTTGGTTTATTATGCTATTTCTTATTAATGCTACTAAACTTATTACAAGCTATATTAAACTAAAACAAATATAAGTCTACAAACAAAATATAATTGAACCACATAATCGACAATTTTCCATAAACCTAACAATTCTCCCCCTAAGGGTCGATTATTCTGGGTGTTTCCTCTATGGTCCAATGTGGTCTTCCATTCTCGTACATCTCCCATCTTCTTCATTGGATCTCGATAATGCAATACGAACTTCAATCTCTTCTTGCAATTAACTTAAGAAAAACTCAACATCATCATTTGTGAGTTCTTGTTGCACATAGCCATACCTTGACATCATTATAATAACTTTAGTCCTTCAAGCGTTCTTCTCAGTGTTTGCATCACAAAACTTTGTATCTTTGAATGTTTAATCCCCCTTTTCTCTTCTTGCCAATTAGTATAATGATTCCATGTACGGGGCCTCATACGATATAGAAAAAAACCCCCTCAATATTCTTCAATCTGGGTATATAATTGTTGGTTGCAGTAAGATTATCTTCTGTTGATAGCTTATCGATTCCATGTGTGAAAAATCGTACACTCTTTCCCATATCACTGATCTCCGGCTATATGATCACTGATAGAGGGACCATAGCAATCCGATATGTAGCATTAATCAGGGGTACCTTGTTATTCACGATCTGCAAGATAATGTCTCAATGTCATTCTTATTGAGGTTCTTGTAATCTGGCCTCGCGTTATTAACACTATGCATTCATTAGCTCTTTTTGCACAAACTCTGTGATAAACCTTACTGTTCATGACCCATGATTACCAGTATGTCTGATGACTGGAACGATCTTGAGATTTGAAAGATCTCTTCCATTTGGTTTCAGGTTCATACTGTTCTTCAAGTAGAAGATCTACGCATATGAGGATTCTTTCCAGTTTTCAATTCCATATCGTGCATAAGGTTTAAAATCTTTATACACATTATTACCCCTCTGGACAGTCCGTTTCTTCAATATTATCATCATTGAAGACAAATTGGGGAAATTTATGAACTCGTGAAGTGACAACACGATCTTCTTTGGTACTGAATTTCCTATTCTTCAAGTACAAAAGGTCTTTGTTTGATCAGAGATCGTGCTGGAGCTTCAGGGATCTCTTTGACCGCTTTGTATAATGGTTGTGATCTTTTCAGGGGAGGTGGAGGAGACAAGAATTTGCTTTATGCTTTCCACACAATGTCACTTTGCAAGAAACTTCTTCATGCTGATTCAATGTGATATTGATGTTTATCTCCTTTGAAGTTACATCTGTGTCTTTAGCATCTCATCCTCCATTCTTCTTCAACTGAGTCTTCATCAATTATAAAAGATATATCTTCCATAGATGTTTGTGATACTTGCTTAGTTGGATTCTCCATCCTCTTCAGAAGCATAAGATCAGCCAAGAGAAATCAAATTCATCATCTTGTTCTTGATTCCCTGAAGTAGAAGGACCTAGGTTCCTCTATATTAACTTGTTAGGGACATACTCTCCCCGATTTACATATGCTTTATACTCGATGTCTTCTGCCTTTTTGCACTATTTCCCCTTAGGATAGCATCATCATAAGGATCGCTGATTTTGTCGCGACACTGGCAAGAGACGATCTACAGGAGTTTGTGGTACCTGAGCTCTTCTCAAACTTCATTCTGGAGCGCTAACCAGGCTTGCTCTGTCGTTGTTGTTGTAACAGAGGATCAGCCCTCATAGCAAGGTACCCTATGCTTGTAGTTCTAGACACAGAGGATGATTGAACTTGTGCCCGAGAATAAAGAACATGAAGAATGACCGACATATACTGGTAGCAAATGCATCAAACTAAAGAAGGAATAGTTTGTCAATACATTTAGATCTGTGAGATATATGTGCTGCATAAGCCTATGTTCTTGGAAAGATAGCTTAGAGGATTAATCTTTCCGTCTTTCTTAGTTCATTTTCCTTTTCCAGAATCAACCCCTTCCGCAAGATACACAGGACTTGATCACAAAACTTGACCAGGATTCCTTCTTAACTTGCTCCGTATTTTCTCTTTCACCAACTCTGAGGGTGCCCCTCCGTTCAGATATCATGACATGCTCTGCTACCTAGAACTACTTTTTCAGCAATTGATCACTTGATGTTCGGGCATGAACCTTTTCATGAGATGTGCAAAGAAGTAACCATATCTCCCTGTAATTATGAACGAGATCTTGTATCTTTGGAATCGATTGGGTTTTTCCTTGATCAATGCTAAAAGACGAAATTGGTTTTTGTATTTAACTTTGGTTCTAGTTGAACTGATGATGGTTAGTAAGGATGAGTAACACGTCAAATTCCTGGAGATTCGATCTCCGAAGATACGAGAGTAGAGAGATCTCTTAGGTGATCTAGTGGTGGAGGGGAATTGGTGAAAATCTAGTCTCCTTTTCATTCATTCCTTTTTCACCCTTCTCCTTTAATTCAAAACACTTCATCAGTATTTTCATCTTCTTCATCATCAACATTTACAGGTGAAACAATATTGGTAACATCTACCATTAGAGTATCTTTATCTGGTTCCACCTACGTGTCCTTTGTAGTCTCTTCCTCCTTTTCCTGAACAATCTCCACTCTGTACTTTTGTTATCACTCTTGGCTCCTAATCCTATGGGCCGGAGGAGAATAGAATGTGTCGATCATGCATGGGGATGAACTATATAACATTCTCAGGGATCTTCAACAAGGCTTTCAATCTCCGCAGTGCCAAGTGCTCGATATAATAGTGCCATATTTTCTCTTGCTTCTTGTTCTTTATGACTCTTGTGCTCAGCAAGACTTACTTGAATCATGTCTTATAAAATCATCTCATCAGCTTTTTCTGCTGATGGCACTGGAACAGGTGGTGTTAGTCGTGCAGATTGCCTTGACGATAATTGAAAACGGATCACAGTTGATCGTTTTGGACCACTTGACTCAGCTGTCTTCGTAGCAGGGTTAGGTGACCTAGAGGCGCTAGGTGTCCTAGGCGTTCTTGGGTTAGACTCAAGTCGGCTTCGTGATTGACGGTCAGAGGAAAGACATCCTAGACCAAACACCTCTACCATACCTTTCTTACTAATGCTCCGTATGCTTCATTCTCATCAGTGCTCATCCATGCTGGTTATCCCGCATCCCAACCTTGAATCTTCTTGTTTCTTCCTGAATTAAAGATATTCTTACTAATATCATCTCTTGAAGATTGTGATAAGCCTTTCGAGACGTCTTGGAAATGTCAGAAAGGAAAGGATGTCATATAATGAATGTGATGATGATTTTCGTTAAATCGTGGTGTCTGGGATCGAGAGTGGCAAGATGATTGAATGCGAAATAGTAGTAAATGCTTCCAATTCATAAACTCCGCATAATCCACCATGATGTTATAGACAAACAAAGTATAACATTTGTGCATTATTCATGCACACGGCGGTTTGGTCCCAAACCGTGTAACGCGGTGTAGACAAGCACTGGAGAATATCTTGCATAACGTCTGCCAAGGCTGTAGAAGACCAGATATCTTGAAATTAGAAACAGTCTTGAGTTCCATTATAAATCCCAACACTTGTTTGTTAAAATAGAACCATATCAGAGAATGATGGTGGTGGCACAAACGAAGCATGATTGTTATTCATTTGCTTATGAAAGATGAAAGATTGTTCTGAAGTCATCCAAAGTAAGTGTAAGCTCTTTTCTATCCAGCAAGAACTTGAGTTGATGCTTTGATCTGTCTTCTTTCAAAGTATGCCAGAACTGTGCCATATAAATCCAAGGTACAGATGCTGACGCTGCAATGTGAATCGGTAATGGTGATTCTAGATAATTATGCCATCAGATATCTTGCTCTTAATGGAATTCGCACATGTTCCAAATGTGTCCAACCTTCTTGTTTGCATACCACTCCTAGGTCTCTGTATCTGCATTGTTCGCGGAGGGCTCGTACAACTCTCATCTGGCAATGCCACACCCTGTCACCCTCGCCTTCGATGTTGTTGTTGTGCCATGATGATAACTGAATGAATACAATTGAGGTGTTAGGAAACAAATAATTCTTTTGACATTTTTGGTTTTTTCCTCCTCTGTTGTTTTTATCTGTTCTGGCAATTCATTTTTGACTATATTTTTTGATAGTGTTTTTCTCTGTGCTCGTTCTTGCTTTTTTAGCACATGCCATACGCTTTATTCGAATTTATTCACTCTTTTCTATTTACCAATTTTGTGGTGTTCTGGCATTTCTTTTTTGAACACACTTTTGATTTGCTTTTTCACGTATGGATTTAGCTCTCTCTTTCTGTTTTTAGAATATCCTCACCAGAAATTCTTTGTGACATGATACTCTCTCAAGAAGGATGGTGATTTCTCTTTTGATTTGAATCAAGACACCGTTATGAAAAATTCAAGAGAAATCCTTCAACTTCTTAAAATTGTTTTAAGGAAAGGGTAGTATCATTTGACACTAATACAGATTTTGAGAAACCTTTTCAAAAGTCATGTGGACAAAGCTTTTTCATGATGTTGATAATATTGAAAATGTACATCACAAACCCACAACTGAATGGACCCTAAGTCCTCACTCCTTCATTCTGTTCAATGCAAATAAAGGCCCGTAGTGACATGACTTAGTCCACTTAACAATGAGCTTTGAAATTTAACATATTCAAGTTATAAAACTTTGATTCCTTGCAACAATTTGATTTGAAGCCCTAAACCATGATTACAAACACATCTAATTCAATAATTGAATGGAACTAAGTACACACTCCTCACTTCTGTTCAATGCACGGAAAAGGTCAAAACCGGACATGACTTAGTCCACTTAAACAATCACGAATAGACATATATGATCCATAGCATAAAATTCATGAAAACTTGTTTCTTTGCCAAAATTATTTGTCAAATTTTTAGCACACAAGAAACTGATCATTTTGTTTTTCACAGACATTCACACAATAAGCTTTCAATTCATGAAGCAAACAACCATTTATTAATATACAAAAACACTTCACAAAACCACAAACAATTAAATTGATTTTCACCATTAACCTTTACCGAGTTTTGACTTTTGTTAACTACCGAGTTTGACCAGTTGACCTTACCGATTTTGACAATTAGACTTTTTACTGAGTTTCAAAAATAATGACTTTTGTTACCATAAAACTCAATATCATCCTAAGTCGTTTCAATCATTGACAGATATCACCTATTTTGCCCCATGTGCACACAAATGAACTAAACTCGGGTAAAATAACTGATTCGGTAATGTACTACCAAGTTTAAATCCAAAACTAATCCTAACCTTCTATCGATCATTTGTGGCCCGTCAGTCACTTTTACCCCAAATCAAGGCTAAGGATTATGGCACAATATTCATAAGTACAAAACATTATCATAACACAACTCGGTAAACCTCATCTTTTACGAGTTCAAACCTCGGTATCCCAAATATCAAAAACCCTAAGACATATATATCCACTTATGATTGAGATAAGAAGTGAAATTACAATCGTGGTAATGAACTTAGATAGCGTTAGTTTGTTGTTTAATAACGATTTCTACTCAACTCAGTGTTTAAAAGGATTCGGTTATATAAAAAAAGAAAAGTATCACAAAAGAACATTCAAAATCTCTTTATATAGCACCGAAATAGTTTGGAAAATTGACATTTCAGTCCCTGTATTAACTTATTTACCGAAAAATATTGAAAATTTTACACATTCAAGATCCTTTATACTGACGCAATTCAATTTTTTTTAGTTTGTGAATTTACATCAAACTCCCCTTTTAAACACATGAATCATTTCAAAACACTCCCTCTTGAAATAACAATTATTGTAAAAACTTCATAGTCCGACAAATAAAAAATTGCATACCTTTTTCAACTACCTCACCCTCGAAAATATAACGTCTTTCCAAATTTAGTATCAAGAGGTTTATTATCAAAAAAGATGTTTGTGAATGAAAATTATAAGAACTCCCCCTTGGATCATGATTCTGTATTTTGCAATGTAAAAGGTTTTAATAAGAAACTTGGAATCATAAAACAAAAGATTGTAATTCTTTTAATTTTTTTTTAATAAGAAAAATGTGTCAAATCTTTTTGTTATTTTTATTTTAATTTTTTCTTTTGTTTTTGAAATATTTATGTACATGATTGTGACGTATGATCTTTTCATGAAGATAACTTTGTCAGACTTTCCAACTGATGTTGGAGTCATACATCTCATACCAATGGTCGATGCAACAGATACTCAAAGCGTTCTTTTGGGGAAGCGGCCTTTAGTAAATAGTCGCTAGTTGGTATTTTTGTTACGTCAAATACTTTCTACAGAACAACTACCCCTCTCAAATGTTATTATAATAAAAATGATACCGAGGGAATTCACTGAGCTTTGTCTTTAGAATGTTGGACTGGATTGATGAAATAGCAATGGCACTCTTGGAATCACAATACCTCAGAATCGATTGTATTTTAAATTCTAGTCAAGCAGTTTGATGTACGCAACCTCTCACTGAGCATAGCATGCAGAACTGAAACTTTCGCTTCTGCAGTAGACATCGCTAGAGTACATTCCTAGTTTTTTTGGAACTACCTCTACTCCGGCTTTCCACCTCTAAAAATTGCAGTCCGCCTGTATGTGCTTGTATTTTCATCTTTACAACCTGCATGGTTCCGCATTCTGACAAGCAATTAGTTCAAACCAGAATCCTTCCAAATCCCATAGGCCCATGTTATCGGACAGTCTAGTACCGAAAAGATCGTTTTAAACCTTTTGAGGTGTTTGACCGTAGGTCATGTTGATAACGTGCACATACAAAGTAGAAAGGCTAGTCTTGGTCGACTGGCTGTTAGATATATAAGCCCTCTATCATATCGACGGATAAAGTCATCTTTTGATCATAGGAGGTGGGGCCTTGTAAATCAGATCCAGTCTCTCCTGTTGCCTATAGGTGTAGCTACATGGAGAACATTCCTCTAGCCCATGTTTCTTTAAACAACTTATTGATATTGTGACTGGATTATGATTTTTTGCCACAGGGCATATTGCTGAACTTAAAGTCCAAGGAAGAACTTTAGTTCACCGATCATCGACATTTTCTAAATTGTTTTTCATTAAGTTGCAAATCTTTTTGAAAAATATGGATTTTGTTTGATCCAAAAAAATAATGTCATAAAACATATACTTGATCAAAGTACTATGTCTCCCCCATGACGTCTAGTAAAACAAAGTTGGGGTTCAATAATTCCTTTATTGAACCCGTGTTCAAAATTATTAAAAAGAAGAACAGTTTGTCATACATGCACGAGGTGCTTGCTTAAGAACCGTATAGAGCTTTTTTCAACCTTGTAGACGTGATTGGAAATTCAGAATCAATTAACCTTCAGGTTGGCTGACGATAAAACTTCTTCTTTCAAAGGACCATTGAGAAAAAGCCGTTTTTGACATCATTGAAAGATAGTGATATTCATATGGAGCTTGCAAAAGCAATGACATCCGAAAACA
Organism: Tanacetum coccineum; assembly: GCA_026074375.1. Classification (NCBI taxonomy): domain Eukaryota; kingdom Viridiplantae; phylum Streptophyta; class Magnoliopsida; order Asterales; family Asteraceae; genus Tanacetum; species Tanacetum coccineum. The sequence continues at coordinate 3,924 of BQNB010038010.1, read as the reverse complement.
GCCTTAAGACTGAGCACAGGAGCAATGACTTTTCCCTCAAAATAAATGCCTTTCTTCTTGCTTTATAACCTTTAGACCACAAGACGAGTTTTGTTTCGAACCACAATATTGATATGCATCATACTTATTCTTCTAAAGCCATTTGAGAGCAATAACATTCTTTCCTTCTGGTCGTGGAACCAATTCCCAAACTTGAAGTCTTTCAAATTGTTCATATCATCTTGCATGGACTCAATCCAACTCTGATCGGCCATAGCTTCTTTGATGTTCTTTTTGGTTCAATATTTGCTAACGGTTATGCATACATGACCAACCTCAGAAGAATCGGTATGTCCAGTTGACGAGTCATAACACGTTTGGATGGGTACCAATACTTGGTCTAGAGGATGATCATTTGTTCTAATGTCAGTCGCGGGTACTGTTCTTGATGGCATTAGCACATTTGATGGTCGAGATTCATGTAGATGACTTTAATTTCCTCATGGAGTAGAGAATCATTAGGAACCAAAGCTGTGGATTACCCATTTAAATCAGGATCTTCTTGATTGAATTCATCAGACTTGTAAAGAGCTTGAGGAGTTGGTCTCGATCAGATTGTTGTGAAACAGGAGGGAGGAGCCTCATGTGTCGTTAATAATGATTGAAGCTTGTAGAAGGTGAGGTCTTCTTGATCGCTGGTTGAGGTCGGTTGTTGCAGGGAACAAATTTTGATTGATGGGTGTATCAGACTTTTTCTGCTCAAATAATCTTTCAAACATTGGACCGAAAAATTATCCTAACTACCTCTTTTAAAGGAGTGATTCATTAAGTCATCTAATGAATTTTGATTATTAAACTGTTGAAGTTCAGGTTCTAAACAATCGTGTTCAGAAGATATTGTTGTAAGCTCATCAAACTTGACATGAATAGTCTCCATAATCCTTTTGGTGCTACGGTTATAGATTCGAAAACCTCTTGATGTTTCTGAATAACCAATAAAAACCCCAATGTCTGCTTTAGGTTTCATTTTCCCAAGATCATCACGGTCATTTGTTCGGATAACACTAAGAGCCCAAAACACATGAAATACTTCAACATTTGGCCTTATCGTCCACGTAACAGCTCATGAAGGGTGGTTTTTATTGTACTCCCTCATCCACTGCATCGACTCCTGTGTTGATGATTGACTGGTTTTGAGTAAAACATGCTGTAGCAACTGCTTCAGCCTAAATAAATTCAGCTAACCTCGAAAAAATAAGCATTGTGCGAGTAGCCTCAACCAGAGTATAATTACGTCGTTCTACTACACCATTTTGCTGAGGTGTGCGAGCAATTGAAAATTGTTGCATAATACCTAACTTTTCATAATAAGCTTTGAGAGTTTCAATTTTTTTTTCTTGATTCCGTGACATTATCAGTCTCGATCTTGCAAACTTTGGCTTTGTAATTCAATTGAGCTTGAGCAATCGAATTATTGATGATCTTGGCAGTAGGTTTCGTCTTTCGAACAAAGAAAATAAACCCACGTGAATCTAGAAAAATCATCCACTATCACAAGAATATACTTCTTTCCATTGACCGAAGCTACTCTTATTGGACCGTACAAATCCATATGAAGTCAAGTTAGGTGGATGAGAAGCTTTCTTGCTTTTTCCTCTTTCACAAGCAGAACAAAGATGATCTTTTTCATATTTGAACTTTGGTAAACCGTCAACCAAGTCAAGTTTGGTAAGATCGTTTATGGTGCCAAAATTAAGATGTGACAGTCGTCGATGCCATAACCATGACTTTGTTGAGGTTGCTTTGGACATTAGACAAATGGGTGAAGAAGCAGCCATGTCTGAGATTGAGATGGTATATAAATTCGAATCACGTCCGCCTGTGAGCAAATCATCTCCTTCTAGATTTCGAACATAACATGTTTTAGAACGAAAAGCCACTTCCAAATCTCCATCACAAAACTGTCCAACACTAAAGAGATTGTGTCCAAGACCTTCAACATAATATACATGACAAATAGTGATATTGCCATGTGTATAATCACCATATCCTGTAATAGCTGCAAAGTTGTCATTTCCAAAGCGACGGTTCCCATGAACTTTTCAACGAAGTTTTTTAATAGTGAACGATCACCCGTCATATGCTTTGAACAACCACTGTCAACAATCCATAGAACGATTTGGACTACCTACAACACAAGAAGGGGCAACATATGGACAACTGG
>BQNB010038009.1:36025-49043 GCA_026074375.1 Tanacetum coccineum | reverse complement strand
ATTAAGTTCCTTAATCTTCTTTTCCAAATCAATTTCATTTTCCAAATATTTATTTTCTTTTTCTTTAGATTCATTTTTGAAAACCGTAAAAAGTTTTGAATAAAGATTCCTTTTCTTTAATTTGTTTAGAAAGATTTTTCTCAAGTGAGTTAATTTGTTCTTTGAGTGCAAGTTTATCTCTAATTATATCATCCATTTGAGAATCAATCATTTTTTCACGACTACTTAAATCAATATTTAGACGTTGTTCAAAAGTTTTGACCCATTCCTTATATCTCTCTAGCTCAGTGATTTTTGATTCATTATTTTGTTCCTTATTATCCTTTTCCCGATTATTTACATGATTAATCATTTGTTCGGACATCTGTTCAATCACTATAAAATCATTAAATCTTGTTGTGCCGACAAATTAGTATCTTGAACAATTGCATGTTGTGTTTCTTGCAAATATTGAGAATATGGAATGATATTGCTATCACTAGATATCTTATTATCTATAAAATCCATAACTGGTGATTGTTTAAAATCCTGCAATGCATGCATACTTTGATTATCCATATTACTCAGATAGGTTTCAAAATTGGTACCTCTGAGATAACGTCAAAACCATAGTGGGAAATGTTGGCTATAAGAACCGCTTGTGCAGTCGAGAGATCATCAATGTCAAAATCATAATTATTAAGATCGTCATTCTGGAAAGCAGCATTGTGAGGAATGACAGTCTGAGCTTGACTTGCTGGAATTCCTGGATCTGTAAGAAATGTGAGTTGCTCCTCATCCAATAATTGTCCAGCTTCCTGAGCTTCTGCTAACATTGCTTTCTCCTTATACCATGTTGCATTCCTTGGTCTCTTAGACTGAGTGCATTGCCTAGCCATATGTCTTTCACCTTGGCAGTTGTAGCATTTAACAACTATTGCCTATCCACTTGTAGTATTTCCCCTTGAAATAGTAGCATTGCTCTTATATGTAGTACCAAAATAATTTTGCCCTTGTCTCTCCTAAACTTATTGCATGGTAACCCTGCCATCTTAAATAGTAGCTTGGTAGTAGGGAACCTTGAAGAAGCTACAATCATTAGAAAAGCCATTGCTTTATTAAGACAAGCAATCGGATCATCTCCAGGAGAAAACACAAGAGAAAACACTAGAACAGGCAACCTGAGTTTACAAATGGGTTTTGACTCAGTCATAAGGTGTGTAAGGAGCTTGAGTGATTGATAGCAACTTATGATATTACTTATAAAACAGTTGAGGTTAATGGATTTCATTTGAGACTGAAATGTATGTGATGGTGGAATGGATGAATAATTAAATTGAGTTTGTAATGGATAATGAGATGAATAATGTTGATTGGGTTAATTGATCCATGTTGTGATGGTGGAAACTGTTGTTGAAGTTGAGGATTGTTATAAGAAGACTGATAAGTGTTGAAGTGAGGTGGTGTCATCTGCTGATTTGCAACGAATGCAAGTGGATCTTGATTACGTTCACGCATAATACGGACTTCATTTGCATGGAGTTCGTATTATTCAAGATATGCATGAAGTTGATTAAAGTTAGAGGTATGCAAATCTTTAACAAGCTTGACATCAGTCACAAACTTACTCCATTCAGGTGGAAGACTGTTTAAGAACTTAGTATTAACTTAAAATTGCTTCATTTTCAATTTGTAGATGTTCATATCATTAATCAGCTAAGTAAATCTCAAGTAATACGTGTGAAGTGATTCCCCCTTGATGTGAGTAAACTTATCAAATGCATCATACAGCTTACACTCTCTTTCCTGCTTTGTCAAAGATGTACCTTGCATCAGTAATTGAACTATCTCCCATAAATCTTTAGCAACTCTGTGATGAATCATAAGTGAATAGATATCAGCAAGAAGGCCTTAAAGAATGATATTGGTAGCTTTCATATCACAATCAGCTTGAATATTCTCAACACCAGATAATTTAGCATATTTCTTTTTTCTGATCACACCATTCTCTTCAACTGTAGGCCAAATGAGAGGACCATGTTCAACTAATTCAAGTATCATACTTCCGTGCTTTCTATTTTGCATGTATAATTCCATTCAACTTTTCCAAGAATCATACAGTCCTTGTCCAACATAGGTGGACGATTGTCAGCACCGGAGAGTATCATGTACTCAGCAAGAGTATTCTTTTGACCAAGTGAAATAATTGAATCCATTTCAATGTGATAAGATTAAAATGATCGAACAGTGATTGGAGGTTGTTATGTTAAAGTGAGGTTTGATTAATGAAGTTGAGTCTGTCAGAATACACGAGATTTTACAATTCTTGAAAAAACCAGGAAATTAAGTTTTCACGGGATTTTACAAATCAAAGAACAACCGTATAATTCACCTGATAAACGTGTATAGTTCTCCTTGAAAAATGTATAAATCGCCCTTGCAAATAATACGTATAATTCACCTTTACAAAGGATATGTATAATTCGCCTTAACAAACAAATGATGTATAATTCGCCTTTGTTAAAAAGAACGTATAAATTGCCTTTGTTAAGAAGAACGTATAAATTGCCTTTGTTAAGAAAAAACGTATAGTTTGCCTTTGGAAAATACATGTTATATTCGCCTTATAGAAACACGATTTAAATTGCCTGATAATTAGACACGTTCAATCGCCTATAGAAACCCGTATAAAGCGCCGTACAATTTAGACACGTATTAAATCGCTATGAACCCAGTATAAATCGCCTTCTATGAACAATTTAGAGACACGTAATATTTGACTATAGAAGTGTATAAATCTCCTGAACAATTAGATACGTATAAATCTCCTATAGAACCCTTATAAATCGCTTGAACAATTAGATACGTATAATTCGCCTATAGAAGATGTATAAATTGCCTGAAACACTATGAAACTCAAAAATCAAAAATCTTAAAAAGACTCACTTTTTGACGTTTTTACCCGATTTTTCTTATACTTCTTACCTATCTAAGAATATTAGAACCTTAAAAACACAAACTTTAACGTTTTAGACACGAAAAATTTGAAATCAAGATTCTTGGTACACAACCCTCTTTTTAACCAAAAAGACTCAAAAATATGATATTTTTTATGGTTTTTGAAAGATTTTCTTGTACTTCTAGTCTATACTAAAATAACTAAGAAAGAAAGTTAAAAGCTTTATGGTTTTTAAACCCTCAAAAAGTGAAAACTTTTTTAATGGATTCAAACCAAAAACACTAGTAAAACGAGTAGAAAAAACGCACACAAAACCTACACAAACACCCCATGGCTCTTGATACCAATTGTAGAATATCTTAACACATGTATGATAGGATTCACTTAGGGATAGAGAGGGAAAGAGATGGTTGGATGAACACTTAGAGAGAGAAAGAAAAAAGGATAATATTAGCTTAGTGTAATGTGAGATATGAACAACCAACACCCTCTCCATGTGTGGAGAGGGATAATATACTTACATGAGATAGGTCGGGCCGGGCTTTCCTTGGGCTTTCTATAAGCCGGCCCGGTTATCTTACTAATTATTACATAATATTGTATAACTATTACAAAGGCTCGTGAGATCAATAATGGTCGTCACTTTACTAAAAACTGAATTCCTAACACTAAATAAACTAATTACGGGTCAGTCTTGTGGATACGGCGTATCAGTTTAGTGAATACGCCATATTCAAAATCTAAAAATAATGTTTTTTAAAGTGCAATAAAAATAAAGACTGATAACGTCCAGACAATCAATACGCCGTATGGTATGGAGCGGATACGCCGTATTGATGCTTGGGAAGACAGAATTGATAACAAAATTAAAAAACAATACGGGTTGTCTCCCGGGAAGCACTTTTGTTTACAGCGAAGTCTTTAAGTTAGACTTTTCTTTAGCTTCCTTTTCACTCCATCTCATGCACGCTAATGTGCCCGTGTGTGAGCCATTCTTCCATCTTCGCATCTCGAATGTAATTGGGTCCTAGATTCAAAACTCTTTTGTAGAACCCCTTAAACTTTTGGTATGCATTCAAGATTCCATTCTTCTTATCTACTTCTCTTACCTTCAGTAATGGTGGGATTTTGTTGTATTGCTCATTAGTGTAGTTTTTAAACCTCGGATGTGATCGCACCATTTGGTAAGTTACTTTATCATTACCATTGTAAATGGTAATCCTTCCTTCGAATCGTTTTGTTTTAATTCCAACTTCTCTTAAAAATGGTTCCCTAAAAATAACATCGCCCATTCCTTTATCACGATAAGCATCCATATCCTCCAAAACTGCAAAGTCAGTCATAATAGAAATGGTTCCACAAAATAGGCTCATTCATTAAAGGCTCCTACAACATTATTCCCTTTTTACACCATCTTATCTTTCATTATTGAATTATGAAACTTTTTAGACATCACATTGACATACAATAATGGGAAAAAGTTAGCGTGAGTAAATTCAAATCTTATCATGCATGTAAACTTTAAATTGTGAGCACGATCTATATAGATTTTCTCATCATCGCAATAACTAGGGTAATCATTAATTCCAGTATCAATATATTCATCCCTAGTTCTAAATTTCTCAATCACCTCACCTTCCTCAATGGTGGCCATTAAATCATCACCTTGATTTCTTCTAAGCTCAAATGGTTCATTTAGATCATTTAATTCAATGTAATCTTCCAAGAAAGGGTCTAATGATCTATTCAACACTAAAGTCTCTCCCATAAGCCTAGCTTCTAAATCAAGTTCCATTCTTTCTCTCAAACTTAGCATGTAGACCCTCTTAATTATACTACTAGCATGTTTAACACTTTTGAAAATAATCTTTTCTTCCCCAACCCTTAATGTAATCTTTCTTTTGTAAACATCAATCTTAGCACAGGCTGTAGACAAGAATGATCTTCCAAGGATCAAGGGTACTTTGATATCCTCAGGTATATCAAGAATTATAAAGTCTACTGGGAAAGTAAATTTACCAATTCCTACTAGTACGTTTTCAGCAATTCCTTTTGGATATTTCACTGTCCTATCTGCCAATTTCACTGTCAGCTTAGTGTGAGCTAATTCGCCTAATCCTTTAAGTTAGTAGGTCCAAGAGAGCATAAAACTAATGTTAGTCTCCTAATGTCATCAAGGGCATTTGTACAAAGCAAGTATTATTAATAAGGCACAAGGTAGAGTGAAAATCCTAGTCTTTCTCCTTTTGGGTTATTGCGTTATTGATTGTGAGTCCTTAGTCCTTGTCATAGAATTTTAGTCCATAGTTCCCCTCTTCATCTTCACAGTAATGATTATCCAAACGACTTAGAAAAGGAATCGTCATTTGTCTTGACTCGTATTGTCCAGTGGATATGGCGTATTGAGATGATCCAATACAGCGTATCGAGTATGAATCAACTTTAATAGTGGTTAAAATTGACTTGACTTGGTCTCTCGGGTTTGTTTCAGTTGAATTTGGTAGGCTTCCAAATCCTCTTTCTTGTAGTACCTTGCTCATTTGCCCGATTTATATTTCTAAAGTTTTGATAGATGCTCCTTAGTTTCTTATGGCAGCATCTGTCGTAGCTCGGATTTCTTTGATCAAATTGGAATTTTCTTCGTGTCTCTTTGCTGATTCACTCATGAATTTGCTTAGGGTATCTTCCATAGATTGCCTTCGTTCTTGGTATGAAGGATTTGCGTTGTTCCTTTGATAGTACCCTTGAGTTGTTGCTCTATATCCCCCTCCTTGAAAAGGTCCACCAAATTGCGTGTAGTAAGCTTCCTCTAAGGTTTTCCCTTCTTCTTTTTGTGGGCAATCTTTGGTGTAATAGGGTCCTTTGCATTGTTCACATCCGACTTGAGCAGTATAAACTTTTTCATTCACCTTTTTGATCTCTCTTCCTAGATTGTTTAGTTGTGCTTGTATAGCAGCCAGTCTGTCAGAAGTCTCAGTACTTCTTCCTCTAGATGTTCCATCATGCCATTTTTGAGAGTATTCAGCCATTTCTTGGATGGCCTTTTTAGCATCTTCAGCAGTTTTAGTTGGAATGGCACCTCTTGAGTCAAGAATTTGTCGTGTCGGAATATCCAACCCATTGTAGAACAAAATTACCTCCTACATCTCAGTCAAATAGTGTTGAGGACACTTCATCAATAGTTCTTTAAAGCGCTCTCATGCTTGAAAAAGGGTTTCATCTAACTCTTGCTGAAAGTTGTTGATTTCCTCTAATTTTTTCGCAGTTCAACCAGGTGGGCAATATTTGTTCAAAAACTTAGTTTTAAGATCTTCCCAAGTTTTGATCAAACCAGTTGGTTCGTTTCTTAGCCAACGACTTACGGCTCCAGTTAAGGATATACGGAAGACTCAGAGCATTAGTTGATCCTCAGTGATGTTAGGAATATAGAATAAGTTAACTATTTCGAGAACTTTCTCAATGTGTTCATTTGCATCCTCGTTATCCGAACCGCTAAATGTGTTTTCTCGAAGCTCCTTAAAAAATTGTTTTTCAGTTCAAATTGATCTTTGTTATCAATGTTAGGTCTAGCATCTCTCTATCCATATTTTGTTCGTGTCTTTCTCGTGTATTACTCCATTTTTTCCGCCATTCCTTCCGCTTTTTCTTCCTCCGAATATTCTTGGTCAAAAAGTAGATTAAAATTAGGCGATCTCAATTCGTCAAGACTTAGAGTCTTGAAGTGTCTCCTTGATGATCGAAATTCTCGTTCAGGTTCTTTGTAAGGTGTAAATAGTTCGCTCGTAGATTTCCTTGTCATGCACTACCTGAAACAAGGGATAAACAATCAGTAGGATTTGTTCATACACTTTTTTGATCTCTCTTCCAAGAATGTTCAGTTGCGTATGTATAACTGCTAATTATCCGTCTGAAGTTTCATACTATCTAGACCTAGATGTTCTAATATGTGCCATTTTTTAAGAGTATTCAATGCCATTTCTTGGATGGCTACATTTTGCATCACAACAGTCTTTGATGGTATTGCACCACTTTGAGGTCAAGAATTGTCGATAGGAATCCCAATATCATTAGAAAACATGATTACCACCTCATCTTCATTAAATAGTGATGAGGACACTTCATCAAGATTTCTTTAAAACGCGTCCCATGCTTGGGTAAGGTTTCAATCTGGTTCCCTCCCTTGCTGAAAGATGTGATTCCTCCTCTCCATCTTCTTTGCAGTTCAAGCCAGGTGGGTAATATTTGATCAGAAATTTTGTTTTTAAAAAAGACCATCCCAAGTTGTTGATTTGAACCAGTCGATCAATATCAGTTATAATTTTCTCATTTGTATCTAAAAAACCCTAGCCGCTGTTACACATACTACCGATTCGAAATTGCAGGAAGGTCAGCCCGTGCACCTGTTCGTGATCCAGCACAGGTAATATACTTTATTGCTATTTATTCAAAGGATTGTTGTTGTACAAAGTTTTATTTTGAATTTTATTCAACATTTTGAGATTTGATTTTGCAGTCAACCATGTACCACCTCCGCCCCTGTTCGGAGTAGCATTGATGGATCAATGCTCGGAGGAATTAGTTCAACCATAGTTCAAGGTACATCTATGTAGCTACATACCTATCTACTTGTTCATTAAAAACGACATATCATTTGGGGCTTTGACATGTGCTCGGGTGCTCCTTCTTTTGCCTGATGATTTTAATATGACCTGTTACTTGTAATATATTGGTTATAAAACATTTACTAGTTTTTGTTTTTTAATTGAATTTATTGTGACTTTAGTTTTCGTTCAGTTTATTCCTAGTGGTTACTTTTGGTTTAAATGTTGCTGTGATCATTAAGACTATATTAAGGGTGCACTTGTGAGGCTTGATTGTATATAATTGTGTACTAAATCGTAATTTTATTGTCATTTTTTTGGTTTGATCTAATTTCGAATGCATTTGATTATCATAATAGACTTTTTTTTAATTCAATGGCGCTTTATTTTTTGTGGCTATAGATCGTTACAACCAAGTTCGTTTTGTTTTCTTTATTTGTTGAAAGTTAATAACATTTTCCATGGCTATATGTGCTTTATTCTTAATGGATATAGATCGTTAGAACCTAATTCGATATGGGATTATATTGACCTACAAAATAATAATTTTCGTGGATGAAAAAGTCACTGTGAAAATAAATAGGTACCAATTGTAACTCTTCGATGTGTTTTGGACGAATTTTAGTTAGAATTGCTCATATGTGTTATGTGTTATGATAGTTACGACTACGCAAAGTGGTCTTTATTTGATCCATGTTGGGTCCGATTGGTCTTTATTTAGTCACAACTATGCATATGTGTTATTTATCACAAACAGTTTGTTTGGGTTATTAAAGTTTGATAAAATTGATTTTCGAATGATGATATCTCTAAATAGTTCTATTTAGTAGTGCAAACAACATCATTAGAGAACTTCCCAGTTTATGCATCATCTCATCTGTATAATCGCGACACATACAACGTCTTATTTTGTGTGTTTAGCTGGTGCACGTGTACCTGACGTGAGTTGATGCACATGTTTCTCGAATCTATTACGAAAAAAGTACTTGTGCATGTATGCTTATTTTGGATCTGTTACCATATAATACATGTGCATTGTGTAGATATAAACTGGAAGTTACATGTAATACATATGTGCATGCTCAATTTGTTTTGAATTTAATGGGCGATACATGTATGCATATACAGATGTGTTTGTTGATCATGATAATTTCTATACATGGGATTGTCAAATTTGCATAATTAGACAGATAAATATTCGTGGGGTGTACTTTTTTTTGTACATAATTATTTTTTCCTTTTTACTTATTGCTGAATGTAGTGGGAATCGCCTAAGTGCTGCAATGATCTAAGCTGGAAAGTGTGCACGTTGTTGGTTGCCCAGATGTGGTGGTTCAAGCAGTTCAAACTCAGGTGAACTAACTTTTATGGTTTCTTACAGATATTTCAATCACGTCTATCTTTCGTTATCCTGATTAAAAAGTGTGCCAAATAATACAACAATAATGAACACAATCCAGATTGAAGGTCTAAGTTTGAACTTAATAAACCAAAGATGGAAATGAATCTGAACATGAGCATATACTTTTCTTAAAATATGAAACCATTTGCTTGTTTGACATGTTGGTAACATAGTAGGGCATAACTTAGAAAGTTAATCTACATAATGCTTTGTTTTATAACATGTCTAAATACTTCTGTTGTAGTGTAGTCTTGCAGACTTGCACCGTTTAAATGTTATAATTTGTTAATTTAGGCATCACTTTTTAGTTATCTGTAGATTTTTATATTCTTATCCCTGAAGTTTCACAGTACTTGAGTTTAATGTTTTGCTCACTTTTTGTTCTAAAGTCTCTAGTTTTCTCCTTTGGAATGACAATTATTGTCATAAAAAGATGGTTGATGAATCTAAGAGAGTTGGAATTCCATTCTCCTTTAGCCTACCGGTAAGCTACAAAACTCAACGTTGACCCTAAGTGGTTCCAAAATGGGTAGGTTGGGTAAATGGGTCAAACTAGGATTGGTTTGAATTTGGTAATTTGTGCATGTGTGTTTTAAGGTTGATATTAAATCAAGGAAATATGTATGCATATATGTTTTAATTTGTGCATATGTGTTTGCTCATATTGTCTTTCCATATCATTCTAGTTTATTTACCAAGAACAGTATGAGTAAGTGTGTATATGTATTCTGTTAGATTATGCATATATGTAACACTACTTTTTATGATTAAATTTGTTTGCATCATTGAAAGGATTGTACATATATGTTTTTGTTAGTTGTTATGATTAAATAATACGTTCATTAATTGTTTGCAGTTACAGGTTTGACTATGATAAGGGTGTGTTGATGAACTCAAATGCACATATACATACAAGGAAATCGAGCATGACTGATGAGGAAAAATACATGTGCATATACAGCAACAATAACTGTGGTTGTGTTATAAATTAGTAGACACGTGTACACATAAATGAAACTTTCATTTATTCTTTACTTTTAGAAATTTGTATTTGAATTACATATCACGTAATTTTAATTTTGTCTATACTTTTTTTTTATTTGTATATAGTACATGTAGAATACTCTTGATTATCATTTTATGCATTTGTGTAAAATATTTGTGAGGAAAACACATTAGAGGCTTAAGCAATTGAACACTAAAAACACATGTAATTAACATTATAATAGAAACACAATTTGACAGAAAAAGAAATTATTTCAAAAAAAGTAAATTCCTAAAATTTAGGTAACAAAAAAACGTTTTTTATTAAAAAAAAATGGGAAAAGAAAATAAAAAAATGTAATTTTACTATTATACCCTTTTGAGTTAAATAATAAAAATTAATATTAAAAAAAATCTGATTGGTTAATGATGGTTCTCGCAGTTCTGTACATTCATTTGGTTCTGAAAAGAACCTCACCCTATATATATATATATATATATATATATATATATATATATATATATATATAAATCTAGAGAGAGAAGAGAGAGAGAGAGAAGATAGAGAGTTAGATCAAATGAGAAGATTTCTTAAAATAAAAGGATAATAAAGTAACTATAAACCGCATATACCGAGAGGCAAACCGACTATAAAATTAGATCATCTTTAAATCTTAGAGCATTATAAGCATCATAATGTATTTTCTAGCTTTAATTAGATGCATATATGTATATTAGATGCATTCATGATTCCCTCTGTTTTTTGGTCCTCTACATTGTCAAAATCATGAAAATCAATTTGCACACCATCTACACATCAAATTAACTCTTCGAAACTCAAAATGTTTCAGTCTCTATATGAATAAATGACAAATGCATCAAATGAAGTCGTTGACATCGTTTCAAATGTGTGGTTTAGTTTGTCACTTCTCACAACTTCTTATTAATATACTTCTCACTGGATCCCTACTATATATATATATATATATATATATATATATATATATATATATAAATCAGTTGTATATATATATATAATATATAATATTAGTTAGATCAAATAAGAAGTTTTCTTAAAATGAAATATAAGAATAACAATAACAGCATGGCCCGCCCGACTTAAAATTAGATTCATCTCTATAATCTTAGAATGCATATAACGCATCATAATGTGTTTTTCTTAGCTTTTAATTAGATGCATAACTTATAATTTAGATGCATTATATTTTTTCTCGTGTTTTTTGTTTCTCTACATGTATCAAAATCATGAAAAACAATTTGCAACATCAACGATCAAATTAACGTTCAAAAACTCTAATGGTGCATCTAAATGAATAAAAATGCATCTAATGCAAGTCGTTGCATCTCAAATGTGTGGTTTTAGTCACTTCTCACCACTTTTTATTTTAATTTACTTCTCACTGGATCCCTACTATATATATATATATATATATATATATATATATATATATATATATATTTATAGGAAGGGATCAAGTGAAAGGAAAATATAATGAGAAGAATAAGAAGGATTTCTAGCCACACATTTTAAATAGGAATGAGAATTTTAAGGGGAGATGCATGCATTTTTATAGGTGCATCTGAAATGTGTGGTTGTGGTTTCTTCTTATCATTCTCATTATAAGTTTTCTTCTCATTTGATCCTTACTATATATATATATATATATATATATATAGAGAGAGAGAGAGGGAGAGTTAGGATCAAATGAGAAGTTTTCTTAAAATAAGAAGGATAAGAAGTAACTATAACCGCATATCCGAGATGCATCGACTTAAATTAGATGCATCTCTATAATCTTATATGCATTATAATGCATCATAATGTGTTTTCTAGCTTTTAATTAGATGCATATACGTATTTTAGATGCATTTCATGATTTCTTTTATTTTTTGGTCCTCTACATGTGCCAAAATCATGAAAATCAATTTGCATCATCTACACATCAAATTAACTTTCGAAACTCTATATGGTGCATCTAGATGAATAGAAATGCATCTAATGAAAGTTGTTGCATCTCAAATGTGTGGTTTTAGTCACTTCTCACCACTTCTTATTTTAATTTACTTCTCACTAGATCCCTACTATATATATATATATGAGGCTAATTATGAGTGTATAAATATGAATTAGTGATACGCCACCTCAATGATGACATAAACACATTTTTGTCATTAAAAAATAGTGTCCATGGCAAGGTTTGAACTTGTGACCTATGGTTAATATGCAAGGAGGTTTACCAACTGAGTCAAGCCACCATTTGTGTTTTACTATCCAAAACTATAATGATAAACAACATACGAACCCATGCTCATATATTTATTTTTTCATAAATAATTTTAAGATATACTCCATAATTAGATTTGATAATTAATACAATCCTTATCTCCTAACAACAAACTCGACATTTAGTTACAAACTCGATATTTAGTTATTGAGATCATTCATTTATATTCCCTGGCCAAAGATACACGGTCTCTTCTATTTGATCAACAACGTTTGTTGAAGCCACCTTTTTTACAAAGATTGTCCTGCTATTCAAGCCACAAATTCTGAGAAAGAGGTTATACTATTCATTCAACCATATGTAAAATTGGTACTCTTTTTATTCTTCTTTGTTGAAAATCCACATATGTAAAAGTTAGTGAACTTGAGGTTATACATAACTCTAATATGATGTATTCAAACCACCTTTTTTATCATGCTATTCATTCAACCATACTAGGTTATGATGCTTTTGTTCATTCTGATGCAATACTGTAAAAGAAAGATTAATCATGTATAGATATATGTTACATCAGTTAATAGTTATCCAGTACTCTAGTTAAATGGGAATATATACGGTAAGTTTTGTAAACTCGATCATTCCTGGAATATTTTATTAGCCATGGCTCACCTTCTGCCCATGCATCCTTCTAGGCATTTGCAATGACTGGTTGGAGACTTAGATATATTGTTGGTCGTAAACATTTTGTTACACCCTTTGTAAAAATTCAAAGTCACGTACGTTATCTCATGTCACATTCTCTTTATGGTAGCTGCCATGTAATTCATATCGCAATCAATAGGATCAT